>JAGFNQ010003778.1:263532-289466 GCA_024364735.1 Boesenbergia rotunda
GGCAAGCTTTGTTCAGATCTCTGAAGTCAATGCAGATCCTCCACTTGTCTCCCGGCTTGGAGACCAGCACCACATTGGCCAACCAGGCCGGGAACTGCACTTCTCGAATGTGTCCTGCTTTCAGCAACCTCTCCACCTCGGCTTGGATTATCTTATTCTGCTCAGGGCTGAAATCTCTTTTTCTCTGCTTCACGGGCTGGGCATCTGGGTACACGTGTAGCTCATGTTCCATAACCTCGGGCCTGACCCCCTTCAGATCTTGTTGAGACCAGGCAAACACATCTCGATTCCGTGTCAAAACACTCTATCAGTTGCTGCCGGAGGTCGGGCGATAGCCTGGAGCTATCCTCACCTTGGTTTCCTCTCGGTCCAACAAGAGTTGGACCTCTTTCCTTTTCTTCCGTCATGTCGGCCCAGGGAGAAGGCTGAGAGGTCTGTACCATGTTACAGCTGGCCGGTTGCAGGTCGGAAGGTCTTGCTGACATCCACTCGGACATCATTCACATAGCATCGGCGAGCAACCTTTTGATCTCCTTTGGCCTCACCGACCTGATCTCCTACAGGAAACTTGACCTTCAAATAAAATGTGGACATCACTGCCCGGAATTCATTCAGGGCTGGTCGGCCTAAGATAGCATTGTAGGCTGAAGGGGCGTCCACTATCAGAAGGTAGACCACCTGGTCCTCTTAAAGGTTCTTCGCCAAGAGATATGGCTAGCTTGATCTGCCCCAATGGATGAACTTCATTCCCCGTGAACCCAAATAAGGGTGTGGCCACGGGCTGTAGCTCGGACATCTCAATTTGTAGTTGCTCGAATGCCTTCAAGTATAAAATATTCACTGAGCTACCTGAATCCACTATGGTACGGTGGATCTGGTAGTTTGCTATGACCGCCGTGATGACCAGGGCATCATCATGCGGTACTTCTATTCCCTGTAGGTCGGCGGGACTGAAGCTAATCTGTGGTCCCTGAGCTTGGGCGGAGCTGCAGCCCACTTGATAAATGTCCAGGCGTCGGGCCTGCGACTTCCGAGCTCGGTTGGAATCTCCGTAGGTAGGCCCGCCCGAGATGACATTTATGGACCCGTGCACGGAATTTTGCTGATTGGCTTGTTCCTCGTTGGTGTTATCCGGCTCAGGCGAACCAGGAGTCGGGAATAGCCGTCTGGCTATAGGGGCGACTGGTCGGTCTCGGAGCTCGGGCTGGTTAGGTGGTGCTCTTCCTCGGCCTCGACCACCTCCTTGATGAGCTCCTCTCGGGCTACCTTGATCGGTGCGGCCCCGACCTCTACCGGCTTGCCAACAATCCTGAAGATCGTGTGTATGGCTGTTGTGGAAGGAGCAATAGGGTTGCCACATAGTCGGGAGATAGCCCTGGGCTACTTGCTGAACTACCCCCCTCTCGGCTCCCAGTCGGTGTCCCATAGCTCGGGGGCTCCTCAGGGGTCCTCCTGGAGGCACACCCCTTTGATGCTGCTGAGGGTTATCAGGCGTAGGCCTGATCTCGGGCCTCCTGGCGGCTTGTGCTTCTTCGACGTCCACATACTTGCTAGCTTTCCCCAGAAGGCTCTCAAAGTCCTTCGGGGGTTTGCGGATCAAAGACCTGAAGAACTCTCCCTCTTGCAAGCCTTGCGCGAAGGCACTGACTAACACCTCGGAGGTGGCAGTGGGAACGTCCAGCGCGACTTGATTGAATCTCCTGATATAGGCTTTTAAGGACTCCTTCGGGCCCTGCTTCATGGTAAATAGATTTAAGCTTGTCTTGTGATGTCTCTTACTACTGGCAAAATGTTGCAGAAACAGTTTCTTGAAGTCAGAGAAATCCCTGACCGATCCCTCTGGGAGCCTGTCAAACCATCGCTTAGCCGGCCCGGCGAGAGTAGTCAGGAAGGCTCGGCACCTAATGCCATCTGGGTACTGATGTAGCATCGAGACATTTTCAAACTTCTTCAGGTGTTCTTCTGGATCAGTGGCTCCTCCGTACTCCGCAATGGACGAAGGTCTGAAATGCTTGGGCAGCGGCTCATTCAGGACTTGACTGGAGAAAGGGCATCCTGTGCGTTCAATCGGGAATGGCACAAGGGGAGCCTTCCCTTTGCTAGCTCGGGTATGGCTAGACGTAGCTTCATGCGGATCCGATTGTCCTGCTCCCTCGGTCGGGCCGAACAGCGCCCGGGGAAAGCGAGGACTGCCTTCCTGTTGAACTCCTCCCTCAGTGCCTACATGAGCGGTGTGGTCGACCGGGCCCATTGGGATAGGTCGGGCGGCTGCTAACTGAGCCTCCGCTAATTTCCGGGCCCTGGCTTCGATCAGCAGATCCAAATCCTCTTGTGAAAGAGTGACGGTCACCCGATTGGAATCACTCATCTTCGACTTTCGATCAGGCGAAAATTCCCACAGACGGCGCCAAATTTGATCCTGTCGACAAGCGGAGAATCGGTTCTCCTCCGGCTGACTCGGTCTGACCAAGATGACCTGGTCTGCTGTAGCTTAGGAGGTCGGACCTAAATATAGCTCTTAATGCAGTGGAGTGGTTGTGAATGAACAGCGATCTCTTTTTTGGAGCCCAAGGGTGGGTTTATATAGGGGGAGGAGAAAAGTCTCACTCGTGCAGGATGTCACCTTTCACTAAAGATTAGTTAGGGATTAAGCTAAGTAAGCGGTGATGTGAGACTGACATAGCAGTCTGCCACCCTGTGATCCTATTCCTAATTAATTGCTGGGAGGCCACGTCAGATGACGACGACGTCTCTTAACGGAGAGTTTTGATGGAGCCCTTCGAGGGATGAAACTCAAGAACCCGACCTCAATCGTTCAGCCTCGAGAGCGCGACCTCAGGCACTCGGCCTCGAGCGCTCAATCTTCAGGAGCTCGGCTTCTATCGTTGGACCTCGGGAGGTCGGTCTCGAGAGCTCGGCTCCTATAGCTCGACCTCGGGAGGTCAGCTTATATCGCTCGGCCTCAGGAGGTCGGCCTCGGGAGCTTGGCCTCGATCACTCGACTTCGGGAGGTCGTGATTCCGACTTGAGCTTCGGGAGGTCGGCCTCGAGAGGTCGACCCTGGGAGGTCGGCCTCGGGAGGTCAGCCTCGGGAGGTCTTGATTCCGACTTGAGCTTCGGCCCGCCCCGACCTCTGTTAACCTTGAGCTGGGTTGAACCGGGTTTTCTCCGACCGGGCTCTCATCCTTGATAAAAAAAAACCGCTCGCCCGGATCACCTGGCATTAACTCTGTAGACACGTCCGCCGTAGAGACCACGACCTCTACCTTCCCGACCTCTAGTGCCGCCGCTCCCGGTACCCCCGGATTCTCTGACTGTCCACCAGTTATATATAGTTCTCGCTGATTGGGTTTTGAGCAGTCTTTAATGAAATGGCCGTATCCTCCAAAGTTGTAATAAAATAAATTCACCTTACGGCAAATAGACTCTCGATGTGGCAGCTCACAATACCGGCACCAAGCTTTCTCAACGCTTTTTCCATGAGTAGGGGCATCTGAATTATGGTTAGCCGTTGGCGTACTCCTCTTATATAGTAAAGTCTGACTCGGCCTCGATGGTCCATCAACTCGTGGACTTACATTCCTAGTGGTTCCCTGCTGTCCTCGGTTGGGCTCATAAGTCTGCACTTGAAGTGCATGTCGAATAAAATTCGGTAATCCCCTATTAATATATAAGTTGTCGATCAATTGAGCAAACTTGGGGTTAAGTCCACCCTGTTGCAGGCAAAAAGAATCTGCTTTTTATTGGGGAGCATACCTTTGAAAACCTCACATTGTAGTCTCTTACGGTACCATTGTCTTGCTTCAAGTTGACGAACTGTCGTCGGAGTGACTGCCGAGACACCATAAAACTGCCAAAACTTTCTTTTTCGACCGGATTCAATCCAGCCACAGCTTGTCAACTAGCTATCCATTCGCTTGTTTTGCCTGTCGGAAGTAAAGCGCACTCTTGTCTTTCTTGCGCAAGCTCTTCAACGCTTTCAATGCGTCAGCAGCCATGCCATCAGTCGAGGCCGGTTCCTCGTAACCGTTCTCAACTAGTTCCCACACATCTTGCGACCCGAGTAAGGCCTTTCTGAGGGACCTAACCCCTCCTCCGCTTTCGATACTTGATTTGCCTATGCCAGCTTTCAAACTACTTGATGTTCCTACTCTTTCTCTGCCTAGCTATACCTATTCCTATCACAGCTGTCTTTCCTAATAGAATCGATTGTTTTTTAACATAGGCTTATGTTGGCATATTGGTTGGGTACTTTTTCCCGAATCTGCCAATGGCACCAGCAGATAGACAGAAGCGTTACTGGATTTCCAGCACCATTGCGTGGCCCCCATCTGATCCCGGTAAACCTCCCCGATTTCGGATAGCCTATCGAAGACTGCGAAGTAGATGCCAATAGTACTCTTTCCAAACTATGTTTTCACAATTCCCCTTTAGTGGTTTTGTACTTTTCCAGCTTTGCTAAAATTAGGGTACAATTCTTGTTGCGCATCCTTTAACAATCTAAAGCACTTTTTAGCCTGGTTCTTTACTATTAAATGAAGTACTAAAAAATTGCACTAGTGAAATTAAGGGTGCAGTGCATACGATTACATTCAACAGGCCAGGGATCTCCACCCGAGTCAACATAACTCAAGTTGGAAAGACAAGTTAGTGACACTTTTCTGTTGTTCTGTACGGTATTGGGAGTCATCAATCAGATTGAGCTGTGAAAAGCAATCCAGATTTACGAGTTAGATCAATTACTCTTCGCGCAATATGCAGTGATAGAATCGCTCCCTCAAATGTTACATAACCAGTGATGGCTACAAAGATCCTTATAAGGAATCCTCTTAACCGCCCCGTGTGTTCAAACACACGGCGCCAGGAAACTAAAGGTAAACTTTCAGCTACATTAAATAAGACCATGTTGTTATTCTTTGTTCGTTACGCTTAAGCCCGTCGGCTCTTACATACTACTTGAAGGACAATAGATTTTCAAGCACGGTACCTACAAGTTGCTTAATCGTCCGCCCCCAGAACCACTCTCCTTGATGCACCGGAACTTGTCAGTGCAATGGACGGCGTCCAGGAACACTGGATCGACTCTTCTCATCTGCCTAAGTTGAGAAGTGCATTCGAGTAGTCCTAACCTTGACTTTCGTCATCAACCGGGTGCTCTTGACAAAACGCGAAAGACACAGATTGCTCTGCGCTCACCGCGCTCGGGGGGTTGTGACGCACCCAAATCAAATATACAACTAAACTGAGACTGAGAAGGAAAACAATTTGAGATCTTTTATCTTCTATCTCTTAGCAACAGTCGTGAATGGCATATAAAGAACACGAATAAAGATCTTATCTTCAGTTCGAGTTGTCCCCCCACTCTATCATTAATTTCACCCAGAAGATTACACCCAAAAAATGACACCCAAAAAAAGAAATGACATCAATATAAAACAAGACAAATGGCGCCCAAAGCCATGAATTTATACTGATGTATTCTGGGGGATTTGAACTCGTTTAGTTAGATTAATCAAATATAGTTGAAATTATTCCTCCCCAGCAACTTTAGAATATCTGAATGCCCTAACTCGGAAAAGCAAGCAGATGAGTTTGAGTTTTGAACGAGTTGCACGTGTTAAGCATTGCGCTAAATAGCACTTTCGTTCACTTTAGAGCTTGAATGAAAGATCTTAGGCTCCGTTTACTTACTTAAATACTTCACGGGACCTCAGCCCACAAATATATAAGGGAAGCGCTACTGCCTATTATATATAAGAGTAATGATAGAGGGAGTGAAACTGGCTCAGCGAATTATGGAGTGAATGAGTTGGCAGATGACGTCAGCGACCACCTCAGCGGCTCAGAGAGGAGAAAACCAGGCCAGCTGTGAAACGCAGAGAACCCAAAACTCGTGATCTCCCGCCCTCACGAGCTCTGATCCTGCCCTCCGCCGAAAGGAAAACCTCGCGAGCGCTCCTCTGTGTCCTCATGATCTGCCATCTTCCTCTGCATCGCCATCTTCCTTCTCTGTGTCGCCATCTTCCTCGCGAGCGCTCCTCTGCGTCGCCACCTCCTCGCGAGCTCCGATCCCGTGCCGAAAGGAGAGTTTTGATCTGCGACGTCACCTCCTCGCGGCTCAGATCTAGCCGTTTCTTGATCGGACAACCCATATTAATCCATCTCTTGATCCCCTTGATGGAAGTCAAGACTTAGCTCAAGTTTGACCCAATATGATCTAGGTCCATGATCATTTGAAGCCTACAAAATTATATTCAAATTTAAGTGCCAAAATATCTGTTAGATACCGAATTTTAAAAGGGTTGAAAAGGAATTTTTTCTAAATAAAGGGCCTAGTTGCAATATTCCAAATCTATTGGGTTTATTTGCAAAATGCTAAAACAAATATTAAAAGCCCTAAAGCCTTCTCCCCTTTCAGTTTTTCCCCACCGATTTCCCCTCTTCGCCGGTTCCTTCTCCCTGACGTCGCTGCCACGCTCGCGAACCCTAACCACACGACCTTCTTCGCCTCAGCGTCTCGTTCGTGCACCCGAAGAAGAACAGAGAGGAGAAGAAGAGAGGGGGTTACGGTGTTAGGCGTCGCGCCTCGCGCATTTTACTTCTCCCTCGCAAAACCACTGCTGCCGCAAGCCCTAAAACGCTAAAGTTTCATTCTCCTTGATCAAGAGTGGATTGGGTGCTTCCCCTGCTCATTTTTCTTCTTCTCCGTCAAGGTGCGCAGTAGGCGGTTGAAGGTGAGTCGATTTATTTGCAATTTATCTTGCTATTGGTTTATATCTTGTGAATGATGGTTTTGGGAGCTTGATTTAGAAATTGGAAGAATCTGAGATAAGTCTCAGTTTGTTATGCTTTGATAGTTGCCGTGAGTTATAAAGGGGGGGGGGAATGTTCCAAATTTAATGGTTGATAGTTAGTTTGGTTTTGATCAAAGATTGATACATTGTTTTGTAGTCTTGTAATTCCTGTGTGATATTCCCTTTTTAATCAGTTGGAATAGAGTTGAAAGAGTTTTGTAAGGTTCTTATAATTGGAAGTTAATGTGGTTAATCTGTGGAATAAGAAACTAATTGTGATACTTGAGTATTTCTTATTTGTAGTGAGTTGATATGATTATGGGTTACAACAATTAATTTTTGCTAAACAGTAATGCTTGAGATTAACTACTTGATGCTTGGTGGGTTTTGAATTGGTGGTGGTTCGTTAGGTTAGTTGGGAAAGTTGACTTTGTTGGATCGAGAATAACGATAGAGGGGGGGGGGTGAATATCGTAAAACATTTTCAGATAAACCTTTAAGAGAATAAGCAGCGGAAATTAAAAACACAAAGAAAGACACGAACACAAGGATTTACTTGGTTCGGAGTCGCGCTCGGCTCCTACTCCAAGGCCCACGGTCCTTGACCGTTTACTGCGAGCAATTCTATAATGCGCAAAGTGTTTTACAGAGAATGGTACAGAAATTTTGCATTAAAAGAAAACAGAGTTACTCTTCGTGATCGACGCCTGGTATGGATCGTACTTCGGTGCGTAAGGTCGTCGTCGACGCTTCAATTTCGAGATGGAAGGGTTCTGGAGCAGAGCGCTTGAGTCGAGGAGCGTAGTAGCGTTGGAAAATTGTGTTGAGAAGGCTTGGGGGTCGAGTCCTTTATATAGTGAACCTGGGGGCGCCCGGGACGTTGGGGGCGCCCTCCACGTGTCACCTAATCCGGTAAACTCTCGGTCAGCCGTTATCCCTCTAGGATCGGGCTGAGGTTTGACGGGGGCGCCCGGGACGCAGGGGGCACCCGGGTTGACTCGGTCTGCTGGCTTCTCGCTGGCTTGACTTTATCCGATTCGTTGGCTTGAGCCCAGGGCGCCCAAGGCATCCGGGGTGCCCGGGAGCATGGGGGAGCCCGGGAGCATAGGGGCGCCCCCCAGTGAGCTTCCGAAGCGTTTTCTTGCTTAACTTGTTTTGCCTTGACCTTGGGGGCGCCCGGGACACTGGGGGCGCCCTGCCCAGCTGCTTGCCCCTCTCCTTTAGGGCGTTCTGAGCTGCAGAAACACATTCCTTTGGTCCTGCATCCAAGGTTAGTCCAAAACAACACACAACAATAGAATATTAGGTTTATACAGCCTTAGCTGTCTTGGTTCTGACTTTGGGTCTCCAAAATGGAGCCCTAGGTCGAACCGATGCCTACTGTTCCCTCGACGGGGAACGCGTCCTCACCTACTCCTCTCAGGAGAATTTACCTGTTGCCAACCGGCTCCTCCAGTTGGACTTTTGTAACACCCCAAATTTGTCAATGTAAAATCATGACAATGTATGAAAATGATTATAAGGAAATGATATAAATTTCATGCAATCACATGCTATGAAATGTCATAAATGCATGAAATATCATATTCATGAAATATGATTATCATGAAATGTTATGTGAATAATATTTATAAAATATTATGTAAATAATGTTATGAATTCAGGAAAAATATTAGGAAATATTATGAATTCATAAACATGAAATATTATGAAATTTCATGATGGACTTGGCTTAATGGGCTTTGATATGGATTAGTGCAAAAGGTGATAAAAAGGAGGGAGCAAGGATTGAACCTTGAACCTCCTAGTTGCACTCTCCATGTCTTAACCACTACACCAAGCATTGTTCTTGTTGAGAGAATAAGAAACATGCTTGTTAAGTGTGTAAGAGTGAAGAGACATGTCTTTTCATGAGAGAAGTATAAATAAGGGAGTTGGGATAACTTCCTCTTTTTTTTATCTTCATCCTCACTCTCCCAAAACCGAAACCCCATTGCCCTCTTCCTTGCATTTTCGAAATTTCCAACCTTAGGATTCTAAACCTAAGGCAATTTCAAGAAGGAAAGTTTAAGAGCCATTACTCCCTACCAAGACCAAGGAATACTAGAGAGAAGTTTTGGAAGAAAAGGATCTTCGCATACCCTCCAAGTGTAGGGTACCCTACGATTTAAAGAAGGCGAAATTTCCAGCGCTAGGATGTAAGTATCCTCTCGCCTGTGGCATAATTGTTATTGAAAGTATGTTTGTTTCATTCTTTTGAAAATTCACAAGAACTTCCCTAGTGGAAGTTTCGGCCAACTCTTGTAAGGGGTCCAAGAGAAGGTTTTTGATCCAACTTTGATGCATGGGAAGACCTTAAGACTTAGGGTATACATGTAGATGGATTTTCTTCATGGTGTCAAGAACAAAACCTAGGGTTTTGTCCTTTAATGGGTTTCGGCCACACCCTAAAGGATGTGCTTGGCAAATTTTCATTACATGAAAATAACCCTTAAGACCTAGGGTATACTCATATGTGATGTTTCCAAATTTTTGGAAGGACAAAATTAGGGTTTGGTACCCTACAAGGTTTCGGCCAGACCCTTGTAAATTAGGGTTAGTGGATGCTAACCCCACTTGGAGGATTAAACCATGTTTAAATTGTTACATGAAATGTACTTGAGGTGTTTGTAGAAATGCTTGAATGAATGCTTGCTTGGAAAACCAAATCCCCTTACTTGTATGTTTCGGCCAACCTTAATTCTAGGGTTGGGAAGTACCTAATGAGATCATGAAGCATGCTACTACATATGTGATGTGTGTATAATTTATGTGACCTATCTTGTTAGGTATAAAAGCATGCCTTATAGCCCATGGGGCACTCTTATGACATGAACATGATGTGGTTGATAATATGCATAAAAAGGATACTCTATTGAAACTGGGATCAAGAGCACCCGAATGCGTGGTGTGTCCCTAGGGGATCAAGAGCACCCGAATGCGTGGTGTGTCCCTTTGAGAAGTGATTAGGAGTACCTTTAGGCATATACATATATGAGTAATTGCATGATAAATTACTTTACTTTGGAAAGTTGTGTACCCGACTCGGAAGGGGGTCGTTAAACAAATCCAATGAGCATGTTAAGGTCATGGCATTGGTAGGATGGAAGGGTCCTGCTCTAATTAGATTGGTGGCTCGCTACCCCAATTTATTAGGGAACGTGCATGATGTGGTACTACAACTGGGCCCTGGATGATAATATGATATTTTGAAGTACTTACCATTATGGAACCTTTTTGAAAAGCATACTTTTCCCATCATGTGATAATATTGTTCCGTAAAGTACTTAGAGATAAATTGATGTGATGTTTATGATGCTTGATGAGATGCTTATGATGCTTAATCTTGTTCTATCTTGATTACTGAGTACATGATATGATGTATCGATATGGATTTTGCGAGTAGGCCCGGATTCTTACTAAGCATGTTTTGCTTACTAGTTCATGTTGTTTTCTTATGCTGCAGATAGCGGTAAGAAATACTTGAATTAAAGGAAGAGGCAGAGGGAAGGCTAGAGGATGTGTGTGGTGATGGCTCGGGAAAGGATGAAAGATTCTATCTACCGTAGTTTGTCTAGAATCTAACTGCTTCCGATAAAAGATTGAAATTGTATTACTATACTCTGAATATATGATGATTGTGACTACTCTACTGTTAGAGATATGGAACCTAAGTCATGTTAGATAATACTATTATCAATGTCTAATTCCTATAGTATGCATGCTCAGTAAAATGCTAGATGTTTACTATTTTCGGTTGCTTATGAATGCTTCTTTTGTATATGCTTCTTTTGCATGTATCTAAGACTAGATAACTCTTGCTATATTCTTACTTGAGATTTCATGCTATAGTGTGTTAAATGATTTTCATATTAGGTTGTAAATGCATGTAGATATAAAAGAAATGAAAAACCTTGCTTGGTAAATTAGTTTTCAATAAGCATGCTTATTACTAGTTCATGTATTGTAACTGTTTTGTTTGGATATACATGTTTAACATGATTGGATGATATGAATGTATGGACCTGTAACCCCGCCTTTAGGGTAGATATAAGGTCGGGTGTTACAACTTTTGCCCAGCAGTCCTTCGCCAGGTGCCTAGATGTCCTTCGCTAGGTCTTCAGTACCAAGCAGTCCTTCGTCTGGTGCCTAGCAGTCCTTTGCCAGGTCTTCGTGACCAAGCCGTCCTTCGCCTGGTGCCTAGAAGTCCTTCGCTAGGGCTTCGGTTCCAAGCAGTCCTTCGCCTGGTGCCTAGCAGTCCTTCGCTAGGTCTTCGACTCCCAGCAGCCCTTCGCTAGGTGCCCAGCAACCCTTCGCTGGGTCTTAGGGTTCTGATGCCTAGCAGTCCTTTGCTAGGTGCCTAGCAAACCTTCGCTAGGACTTCAATTTGCACACTCATGTAGCATGTTAGATAAACATAACATCTTAACTTTTGAACCCTTTTGTCATTATCAAAATACAGGTTCGACTTGGGTGCTGTCTACACCAACAATCTCCCCCTTTTTGATTTATGGCAACCTAGTTCAAAAAGTTAAGTTAATCAAGAACATGTGATGTAAAAGTTTAGTTTCCTCCCCCTATAAGGAATCTCCCCCTAGGTTTTCTAATGGTTCGTGGGGTTTGAAAAAAATTTTTAAAGATGGAACTAATTTTTTAAACACTTAGAACATTTCGAAAGCGGTTTTTAGAAAAATATTTTTCACGATATTTAGAGAAATTTTCAAGTCAATAACTTAGTAGAAGATTTTCTAAAGTTTAAGAAAAGTTTGAATCTCTTTTACTACATTTGAAACTTTTCTATTTAAGATAAGTACTTAGAAAAATTTGAACATAGCTTGGGTTAAGTATTCTGACAAATTTTGAACATAGCTTGGTTAAAGTACTTTGAAAAACTTTGAACATAGCTTGGTTAAAGTACTTAGAAAAACTTTGAACATAGCTTGGTTAAAGTACTTAGAAAAAACTTTTGAAAAAACAGCTTAAGTCCTTTTTAAAGAAAGGATAAAGAGAATTTTGAATTTTGAAAAAAAGAAAAAATTTAAATCTTCTCTCCTTTCCAATCTCTCCCCCTTTGCCATATATAAAAAACAAAGCAATATAGCAAAAATAAATAATTGCATAAGGGAGAGAAAAAAAATTAATGTGTTGTACTGAATCAATGCAAGATAAACTGAACCAAACCAATTTCAATTATCTCTTTAGGGTTCTGTCTAACCCAATTAGCTACTTACTAACTGTTATAAACAGTAGTTTTTGCTAGGGTTAGTCGAGTTAAGTGTTCTGTTTAAGTTAGATTTTCTAAACTTGACACTTAACTTGATTACTGTTTAAGTTGTATTTAGTGCCCCAATTACTGTAGATGCACTGACTTAAAACATCTTGTATTAAGGCAAAGACCTAAGCATCTCAACCCATTCTAGTTTCTCAGTCAAAAGTACCCTAAGGTACTTGTGAGATGATGACTTCTAGATCTATAGGTGCATGCAGTTCTATGGTTAGGGCCTAGGCTAAGTCCATTTACGAAAAAGACCCTAGTTTTGAAGGGGGGTAGTTTTTAAAATAAAATTAAGTCGAAAAATTAAAGTGATAAAAAGATTTTTCAAACTAAGTAAGAGCTGATTTTGAAATCAAGTAAAGTGGTTTTAAAATTATTTTAAAAATTGATTTTCAAATCAAATAAAGCAGTTTAAAAATTGAAAAATAGAGTAAACCTATTCTAACAAGCATAATCCTGATAAAGATCAGATAATCAAGCAACTAGTGAACTCCATAAGTCAACTGGTCAAACAGAGGACCAATATAGTCACACTACAGTCAAATATAAGTCAACCCTACTGAGTAGGGTAAGTCAACCAGTCATTAGTACAATGCCAATCAAGTCTAGGAGGAGGGACCAGGATGATCAGAAGAGCCTGGCTGCCAGGATCGAAATAGCGACATCATCTCATGATATCGAGCGTCGCTAGTCTCCCTATCGACTATGCAGGCACTCATGTACTCAGTGTAATAGGCCTGATTTGCCTCCATTTCTTCAGCATGATTTGCCTCCACTTCCTCCCGGAGGCTCTGGATCTGTGTCTCAAGTCACGTCACTCTCTCGTAGAGTGTCGGTGGAGGGGGCTCGTCTATGTGCTCTCGAACCTCTGCTGCCAGATCTGCTATATTGACCTCAACGTCCTCATCAGAGTCGATCGGTGGTCCGGCTCGCTGGCGTCTCCACGACAAAACCCCGGTAGCTGAGACCTCTATACCAGCTAGGGAAAAGTTCCTAAAACCTATCTCATCGAAGTTAGTCATCGCGGTCATCTCACCATCGGTGATGTTACGACCGTGATGATGAAGAATGGAAGTGATGATGTGGCAATAGGGAGTGCGTACCCGCCCTTGCGTGGTAACACTGGAGGCATATAGGATCGTATGGAACATGTGTAGTCCAATGTCAATATCAAGATGGTGGATCAGTGCATACAGAAGGAAGGTATGAAATGGTCGCATGGTCGTGACGTTCCTAGTGGATAACGGTAGAATGCAACGGACTAGAACTCTATATAGAGCGTAGTCCTGTACCTGAAGGTCAACAGACTGAAATCGTCTGACCAAGGGGTTTCTGTCATGCCTATAGAAGTAGGAGTATAGAGTATCTAGGGTAATGTGAGAGTAGGGAGCATCAAAGGGGGTATCCCTAGGAGGGTAACAGCAAAAGGAGGACTGTGAGAGTCGTAGTCCGAGAAATCGGTTGAGCAACGAAGGAGTGATTGTCAAGGGCATCCCTTGAACGGTGGTGACGAACATAAGACCATCCTGTCTAATTATGTTGTTATAGAATTCTGCACATAAGGATGTGTTGATTGAATGAGTGTAGAATACAAGGTTGTCTAATTGGTAAAAGTTGATGACATTCATGGCTAGTGGACATGATTGAGTGAAGAATTGTCTATTTAAGTAGCTCATTTTTATAGGCTTGTATGTCGTTCGAGCAAACTTATTACTAAGTTCTAAAGTTGGGAACCTAGGATCGGGACTAGGTTCGGTAACGGGGTCTGATTGGTTTGCTCGGCGTTTTCTAAGATAAGAAACATGCATTTAAAGGAAGGAAAAGAGTTGTCGTTCGTGGAGGCATGGTCGAGGTTGAGGGAGCAAGAAGGTCACTTGGTCGCCTTGGAAGGAAAAGAGTTAGAGAGAAGAAAGGATTTGGGTGTGGCAAGATGAGGAGATTCGGGTGCCTTATATAGGCATTTTGTCTAGGGCGCCCGGGAGCTCCCGAGCTCCTGGGACAGGGGCTTCTGCCTTTGGCAGTATTATAATGCTGGTCGGGGCGCCCGTGATGGCCCGGGCGCCCCAGTTAGACTTGGATGGCAGTATTGCTGCCCTTGACAGGTACTGGGGGCGCCCGCAAGGGCCGGGGCGCCCTAGTTAAGGAATAATGGTAGGTTTTTGCCTTGAGAGAAGTGAAAGTGTTGTGCGGGCGCCCGAGGAGTCACGGGTGCCCAGGTTAGATGTGAATTGAGAACTTTGTTGTCTTGTTGACCATTTGACCATGGTTTAACTGCTTTGACTATGGTTTGACTAGTATTAGGTCAATGTCGTTCTAAACTATAAGATTTAATGTTTGTATTTAAACAACAATGCAGGTATTAAATGAATTTCGATTAAGTTAAATTTTACCGTCTCACCCAATCTAGGGTTATCAATCACATTTTGCCTTATGGGTTTTGTGAGACAGGTTTTGGTAGATCGAATTATTTTGAAAAATTATGTTTTATTTTGAAAATTTTAAATTAATTTTGAAAATAATTGATTTTGAGTTTACCTTTTAAGAAAAAAATATTTGAATCTACAATTAACTGAAAATTTGTGTTAGATTCAAATTTGACAAAGAAAAATTTGAATTTGAATTTCAAAAATTGGCTTCCAGGTCATGGCGAGGCACTAGGCCTTCTTTGGTCGTAGCCTTATTAGATCATCAACCCTTTCCTTGACAAAGCCTTTTAATGAATTTCATTTTCAAAACTATTTTTTGAAAAATTTTGGTCTAACTAGTTTGGGTCTTGGATCGGTAGCTTCGGTTAGTTTCACCAATCTAAAGAGACCAAGTAGAGTATACTTGACCTTATTAGATGAGGCTTCCCTAACGTACTATCATCTCACTGCCATCCAATACTATGTTGTTCAAATTTCAGTTAAGTTGGCTTAGTCCTTAAACTAACCATTTCTAAGTCTAAGCATGGTAAATTGCAGAAATTAAATAAACAAGCAATCATGCAATTTGAAAACAAGAATTGAAATTTATCTAACTATAAATATTGTTTTTAATTCGGCTCCCCCTGGACTAAAGCCACGACAATGGTTCAGCAAGATGTGAATCTTGTCCTTGGGGATCCAATACTGATTTGATCCAGTTTGTTTGTTCAGGTACAGTTTGGGTACCCATGCTTGAACTTTAGGTCTGGACTGGTTCAGTACAGCATAGTAGGATCTTTGTCTAGATTTGGTTTTATATTCTAGTCCGGATCGATTTAGAACCGACTTCTATTTTCCAAGAATCATGTCAGGACCCTTGGAACCAGAAGTGAACCGTTCTGAGGCTGATCTAAGGTCCTTGACTTGAGTTTTCAAGGAGGAGTTCTCTTTCTCAAGTTTTTCAACTTGAGTAGAGGTTCCTTCTTGAACCTTCTCAGTTAAGGATCTAGAGTCAGCTCCCTCTTTCAGGAGTTTTCTTCCTGTCGGAGAGATTCGACTCGGAGTTTAGCTTTCGCCAAATCTCGAGAAAGATTGGAAATTAATTCATTTAACTGATTTCTTGAAAAACCACTTACAGTTATTTTGCCGTCCTCTAAGAATGTAAGTTTATCGTCGTCCGACTCCGATTCTGATTCGGTCTCGATTTCGACTGTGGGAGCTCTTCTTCTTCTTCGGAGGAGGACTCATCCCACGTTGCCTGAAGTGCCTTCTTCTTTCTCGTCTTCTTCGTTTCCTTCAGGTTGGGGCATTCAGTCTTGTAGTGGCCCTTCTTCTTGCACTCGTAACAGGTGACGTTGGATTTGTTCTTTTCATTTGATGGTTCAGCTTGTTCTTCCTTTCTTCGGCTGGCTTTTCTTCTGTTGGTCTGGTTTTTTAGCTCTTTGTAGTAGTCCCGGGCTAGCCGAACCAACTTAGGCCGATTTCCCTCGCTGTCTTCTGAGTCTGAATCTGAATCAGACTCAGGTGCAGGTTGAGGCTTCTTCTTGGTTGTCTTTCCAGCTTTACCTGCAACTAAGGCAATGCCTTTCTCGGCCAGATTGCAGTTAGTCTGCTCATGCAATTCTAATTCTAAAAATAGTTCATCTAACTTAATTTTTGAAAGATCCCTTGAAACTTTGTACGCATCTACCATAGATGCCCACAAGGTGTTTCTTGGGAAAGCGTTAAGGGCGTACCTTATTAGGTCACACTTTTCTACCTTGTGACCGATGGTGTGTAGACCGTTCATCAGCTCCTGAATTCTGGTGTGGAACTGGACTGGTGTTTCGTTGACGTTCATCTTGATCGTGTACAGCTTGTTCAGGAGTAGATCTCTCTTGCTTATTCGGGAGTCGGAGGTTCCTTCGTGTAGTTCGATCAGCTTACCCCAGAGTTCTTTGGCGCTGCTGAATGGACCCAGCCGGTTCAGCTCTTCTTTGGTTAGGCCACATTGGAGTGTTTGGGTCACTTTGGCATCGGCTTCAATTTTCTTTTTGAGTGCAGCGTCCCATTCAGTGTAAGATTGTTGTACTCCGTCAGCATTCCTTGGTATTTCCAGTCCTGACTAGATGATTATCCACATGTCCACCTGATTTTTCAGGTGGACCTCCATTCTGCTCTTCCAGTAGGAGAAGTCCTCCCCACTGAAGAGCGGCGGTCTTGCGGTACTGAAGCCTTCTTGCATGGCCATTTAAGAATTTACTGAAAAAGACAGAGAAAAGGAGAAAATGTCCCAAGACTTGGTCTTGGATTAGCAGTGCGGGACAAAGAAGAATAAAATTATCGAGTGGTGTTGCACCGGTCTTGATTAACGATAAAAATTAAAAAAAACAATTCGAAGAAAAATTTGAAAAATTCACAAATTTGTAGTTGCACAAAATTTGAGCTTCCCCGCTCTGATACCACTTGTTGGATCAAGAATAACGATAGGGGGGGGGGGTGAATATCGTAAAACGTTTTCGGATAAACCTTTAAGAGAATAAGCAGCGGAAATTAAAAACACAATGAAAGACATGAACACAAGGATTTACTTGGTTCGGAGTCGCGGTCCGCTCCTACTCCAAGGCCCACGGTCCTTGACCGTTTACTGCGGGCAATTCTATAATGCGCAAAGTGTTTTACAGAGAATGGTACAGAAATTTTGCAGTAAAAGAAAATAGAGTTACTCTTCGTGATCGACGCTTGTTATGGATCGTACTTCAGTGCGTAAGGTCATCGTCGACGCTTCAATTTCGAGATGGAAGGTTTCTGGAGCAGAGCGCTTGAGTCGAGGAGCGTAGTAGCGTTGGAAAATTGTGTTGAGAAGGCTTGGGGGTCGAGTCCTTTATATAGTGAACCTGGGGGCGCCCTCCACGTGTCACCTGATCCGGTAAACTCTCGGTCAGCCATTATCCCTCCAGGATCGGGCTGAGGTTTGTCCGGGGGCGCCCGGGACACACGGGGCGCCCGGGTTGACTCGGTCCGCTGGCTTCTCGCTGGCTTGACTTTATCCGCTTCGTTGGCTTGAGCCCAGGGCGCCCAAGGCATCCGGGGCGCCCGGGAGCATGGGGGCACCCCCAGTGAGCTTCCGAAGAGTTTTCTTGCTTAACTTGTTTTGCCTTGACCTTGGGGGCGCCCTGCCCAGCTGCTTGCCCCTCTCCTTTGGTGCGTTCTGAGCTGCAGAAACACATTCCTTCGATCCTGCATCCAAGGTTAGTCCAAAACAACACACAGCAATAGAATATTAGGTTTATACAGCCTTAGCTGTCTTGGTTCTATCTTTAGGTCTCCAAAATGGAGCCCTAGGTCGAACTGATGCCTACTGTTCCCTCGACGGGGAACGCGTCCTCACCTACTCCTCTCAGGAGAATTTACCTGTTGCCAACCGGCTCCTCCAGTTGGACTTTTGCCCAGCAGTCCTTCGCCAGGTGCCTAGCTGTCCTTCGCCAGGTCTTCAGTACCAAGCAGTCCTTCGTCTGGTGCCTAGCAGTCCTTTGCCAGGTCTTCGTGACCAAGCCGTCCTTCGCCTGGTGCCTAGCAGTCCTTCGCTAGGGCTTCGGTTCCAAGCAGTCCTTCGCCTGGTGCCTAGCAGTCCTTCGCTAGGTCTTCGGCTCCCAGCAGCCCTTCGCTAGGTGCCCAGCAGCCCTTCGCTGGGTCTTAGGGTTCTGATGCCTAGCAGTCCTTCGCTAGGTGCCTAGCAGTCCTTCGCTAGGACTTCAATCTGCACACTCAAGTAGCATGTTAGATAAACATAACATCTTAACTTTTGAACCCTTTTGCCATTATCAAAATACAGGTTCAACTTGGGTGTTGTCTGCACCAACAGACTTAATAACCTAATTGTCATAAATTAGGTTAAGAAGGACATTGTTGTTGTTTGGGGTTTTAATTAAATATATGTTGTAATGAGGATCTATCCTAATCATGTTAGTATTTTATTTAGCTAATTTATTAACTTTATAATTAGCTAAATTTTATTATTTGTACAGAACCTTGATTCAGACTTGTTCCGTTGATCGTAGAAGGTTCTCGTTTACAGAATTCTTCAATAAAGACGGGTATTTTCTCCTTTATACTCGAGTAGTTTCGTTTACCTTAAAGCATGACTATCTTATGTCTAGTAGGTTGCTTGACCTTGTTCTTTGTCGTTTGTTATTTTAACATCGCTGTTGACACTTAATCTTCGTTGATCTTCGAGTATTCCAAATTTGTATCTGTACAGTCCTCTATTGGGTTATGTTCTGTAAAGTGCCGCTTGTACGCGAGTACTTAGAAGTGCATTAAACACAGATAGGTTTATTTGGCATTAGAAATACCCTACCTAGTAGTGTAGGTGCATAATTGTTGGTTTTCGATTTCTGGTTGGTTGTATTGATGCATCATGTACTTGCTAGATTTCGATTGCATCGTTGATTTCTCCGATTGTTCATGCATCGTATATCATGCACCATACTTGCACGTTGCATACGACTGACTGTTGGGCTTACATTTGGTTAAGCCATCGTTAGCCATATTGTTGCTCGATTCACTCAACCACTTATTGTCGTGGTAGTTGTTAGAGTGCGAGCATCTACCCTGTTATGCCAAACAGTGACACCCTCACCGTTGTTTTTTTTTCGAGGGATATTGTAGCTGTTGATAGCTCCCCCTATGTACCGGGGTCTGGAGTGTGGACTCCCCAGCATCCTGTCCACTCAACCACACCTTCTGTGGTATTTGTTTTTGGAGTGCGTACAGTTGTCACAACCCTACCCACTCGGTCACACAGATGGGATGTGTTGATGGCTTGACTGGCGTCAGGGGTGACACATGTCATTGCATCATATGCATACGTATTTGTTTTATGCATTTGCTTGTGTTTGATGCACTTATATGAGCTATGGTTGTTGCACATGATTGACATGCATCTATATCTTGGTTTTATGGTTGTTGCATTATTTTACGCCTGTTTAGTTGTTATTCGGTTTTATAACCTGTGGTTCTATATATGTTATGCATGTTTATGTTCCTATATTCCTTATGGACTGTACCCGGTTGGATTCTCTACATATTATACCTTTTTATTATGTCATGCTTATTGTCTACTCATATACCCACTGTAACGACCCAGAAAATTTTCTCAATATTTTCTTTAAAAATATTGACCATGCCTAGATAGATTCTCGAGGAACATAGGGACACTAGTATAAACCTTAGCATGATTATCCATGATTTTCGATATAGAATAAGAAGCTAAGTGCTAATGGGCCTTACATGAGCTTTTCTAGTACCATGGTTATGAGTAGATCTTAGGTAGAATTTGATATAAATAGAAATGGGTTTCAATTAGGAATATTAGCATGACTATTGGTGGGCCTTAGGGGGCATTGTCGAAAATTAAAAAAATATAAAATAAAATAAAATAAAAATAAAGTGCATGCACCAAGGATTAAACCTTAGACCTAGTGTAACACCATGCATACACTAACCAATTCACCTAGCAAGGGAGTGCTAGTAGAGAATGAAGTAGATTTTGGTTAAGGCTTAAGGAAGTGAAGAGTCACCATGTGAGAAGGCACCATGACCTTTCACTTGCCCCCTCCATTTAGTATAAGAGGGGTGGGTGAGGGGGAAAAGACTTAAGTTATTTTCTTCCACATCAAGACTTTTCCTCTTCCCTTCTTCCTTCTCCTTCCTTCTTCTAGCTGAAACCCACAAGGGTTTGTTTCCCTTAGAAAAGCTTCACAAAGGACTCCATCTTGAAGATCCAAGGCTTTCAACAAGGCTACAAGGGCTAAGGAGAGGTCTAGGGCCAAGGAGTTTTCTTTTGGCTTCTCTATTCAAGGTGATAATCAAGATAAAACAATGTAAGACCCCCCTCACCTATGGTATAATGGCTTTCAAGTTGTTTGTCATGATATAAGTTTTTGTTGGCACACCATATTGAGAAATCTATGGTTAGGGCTTTTGAAGGTTTCGGCCAAGCATGTTTTGGGGTTAAAAATGATGTTAAAAACCCCTCTTATGTTTCCTAATATTTACTCATGATAAGTTAAGCATAAAAGTATGATTTGGGGAATTTTGTAGCACCCTAAAACCCCTTTAGGGTTTTGGCCACCACCCATGTCCCATGGTTAGGTTTAAATTCAAACCTCCAAGCATGTTACCAAGAACCCTATGACATAATGAATGTTAATTGTAAATTTTATGGATTTTTCATGGACTTATTTCCCCTTATGGGGTTTCGGCCAATGCATGAATTAGGGTTAGGACTAAGGGTTAGATCCAATCAAGGGTTCAAATGGTTTCTCATGGTATTGTATGTATTGAATTGGACATCTATGGTGAATCATGTGAATAACTCCATATGCTTGTGGCCTCTAGGGTTTCGGCCAAGGTCAAGTGTAGGGCTAATAAAATTAGGGTTAGCTCCAACTATGGGCTCTAAGGGCTCCCTATGGCTTTGTATGCAATGTATAGGTCTTCTTTTACTCATGGAACCCTTCATGTTGATTGAATGATAGAGTCTCCTCTTAATGAACTTTCGGCCAAGTCAAGGAACTAGGGTTTGGGGTTGGGTTAAGGTTTCAAGGATACTTGTTTATGGTTATCATGATGTATGTATATGTTAAGTATGTTGCAAGAATTTTATGCTACCTACTACCCTAGCTTTATGTGTTATAGGTCATGACTTTGTATGTCTAGGTTATGTGCTATGTTTATTCATGAATGTTTTAACCATATACCATGAACACATGTATTTGATGTAGGCTTCATGTTATATAGAATAATGCATGTATGTTGTTAAATGCCTAAAATAGATATATGTTTATGAAGGTCTATGCATGCTCTATGATGAATGCCATGAACCTAAGTAATGTAGAATGCCATGGACCTAAGTAGTATGTATCCTGTTCATAAGAATTTCACCATGCATGCTCTATGATGGATACTATGATTATGTATGTATGTCATGTTTTATGAATGAAGAAGATGAATGAAGACAATGTTTATGCCTTAAGTACGAATGATAGGTATGAATGATAAGTATGAATGATGAAGGCATCATGATGTTATGCATTAAGTATGAATGATGAAATGCCAAGTATGCTTTATGTCATGATAAGGGATGGGCACCTTAAGAACGCCTCGGTTCTGGAACTACCGTAGCTGTTCCTACTCTTATGCTATGCTTCATGAAACAAGATTATGTTTATGCTATGTATGTTCTATGAATGATGAAGCATGCAAAGATATTTTACTTTAATATGAATGGGCTTGTACCGGACCGAAGTAAGGGTCCAAGGGATGGGCACCTTAAGAACGTCTCGGTTCTGGACTACCGTAGCTGTCCAACAGGGATGGGCACCTTAAGAACGCCTCGATTTTTGGGACTACCGTAGCTGTTCCTACCCTAGTAGGTCGAGACTAGCTACCTCGTATTTACTTAGGGATGCGCGCATATGATGTATGTATGTGGTATAAGCCGGGGATCCCAATGATGTTATGATTATGTTTAAGTATTTAAAAGTATGAATTTCAATTAAGCATCCTTATGTATATGCATTTGACTCATGCATTCATTCATGTTATGCATTATGCCATGATAAGTATGTTTATGCTTATGTTTTATGTTGAGAATATGCTTATGTCCATGTTAATAAATATGCCATGATAAGTATGTTTTATGCTTATGTTATGTTAAGAATTATACCATGATAAGTATGTTTTATGTTTATGTTTATGTTAAGAATCATGCTATGTTAGATGTTCATATGCTTATGATTTACGCTAAGACTATGCTTATGTTTTATGTACAGAATTATGTTATGTCAAATGTTTTATATGTTTATGATTAAGTGATGCATGGTTTTAGGGAGTAGGAAAGGGTCTTACTAAGCCTGTGCGCTTATAGTCTTATTTTCTTATACCGCAGATCAAGCAAGAGGGTACTAAGGGAAGCAGCAGGAGGGGAAGAGCGTGTGTGTGGTAGTGACATGGCAAAGGATTCTTCTATTTATACTGATTGCATGTCTTGTGTTTTGAAACGTCTCATTAGGTCCTATGCTATACCTATGATAGTTATGCCTAAAGAATAACTTACTCTTATGATGCTAATGGATAAGTTACTTGCTACTTATAATGCTTATGGATAAGTTATGGAATGGTTAGATCATGATGCTACGTATGCGATTAATATGCTAAGTTACAATGTCACCATGTTCATGAATGATAGTTAAGGTATATATACATGATTCAAGTATTAGTTGCATGGTTAAACGCATGTGTAATAAGTTTAAAGAAAAAAATTATTATTCCGCTGCATTAAGATGTTCATATGCCTATGTATGTTAGCGTAATGCAACCCTCTCGCCACACCGTAAGGTGTGGGAAAAAGGCGGGCGTTACAAGAGGACCCGACAACCAATCCCTACACGTCAAGTTATTTTGGTTTGTAATCCGTTGGTACTTTTGTACTTCTTTTGTTCTTATGGATTTGTATTGTGATGTGTTCTCATGTGGATTGTATGTTCTGAGCCCCGGTTGGGCATGTTATGTTGTTTTGTGTGGTAAGTCGTGTCGGCATGTAGTTTGGTAATTTTGGATATATTTTTGAGTTGTTTTACTTTCCGTTTTGTTATTGTTGTTAACCGTGTTAGCTATGTTTATTGTTATAGGTGTATTGGCCTTGTATTTATGTTTCAGATATCTGTTGTATAAGGGAGGTGTTACAGATAATTTATTGGTATCAGAGCCCGGGTTTATGAGGTCTATTGGGTTTTTTTTTGGATTTTTACTGAGTCATTTTTTCGACGTGGTCGTGTTTTGGGACTTGGCGATGACGACGACGAGGAAGTAAGGTAATTCTCTTATGATTATCTTATCTTTGTGTTCATTTCTTCGGATAGGTTATGTATAGACATTTTCCAATTTAGTTAGATTGTGTATCCATTTGTATATCTATTTAGTAGATATATAGTGATTTTGTACTAGCATGATGACATGTAGCTAGTTAGTCTTATTCACAAACATGGTCGAGGCCAACCATGGGAGAGACCGGATGACACATTGTGGATTCAATCGTGATAAAGGGAAATGTTTATTCTCCCATAACCTCGACTGACAAGTCAAACTTGTCACAATCTGTTGGGGTTCGCATATTACAACCTCAAGGTATTTCCCCTATTGTACTAGTAGTAGCTCCCATATCAGCTACTACTAGTTGGGTGAGGATTAGGGATTGTATGCAGTAGTTGGTTTGATTAGTATAGGATCGATTTACCGTAGGTCATGGAGTTTCAGATCTTTAGGTTGTTCAAGTCTGGATAGATAATCCAGGGGACACATTTGGGTACATGATCTGATATAATGCAGAAGAGATAGTGTTAGCTACCTATCGTCTAGGTTGATAGAGGGTCAATGTTGTAAGTACCCCCGGTAAGTTTTGATATAGTCAACTAAGTCAACTTAGGTGCTACAGTATTTTGATCCCTATGTCTAAGTGTGTAGAAGCTTAGGAGCACAGGAAGTCGAGCGGAAGATGCAGCAGTCGAGAAGGATGGCACGGGAAGGGAGCTGACGGGCTCGGTGCATCCGAGGGATGCGGAGGCGTGCAAAAGAGTACGCCGGTGGAGCGAGAAGAATGCGTGCGACGTTCGAGGGATGAGAAGTCAGGCGGAAGCACATTCGAGGAGAAGGCCGAAGGAGGGTTCGGATGAGCCCAACTCTAGAAGATCCGAAATCACCCAATGAAGTCTCGTTGGAGACCGGTCAGCATAAAGCTAACCGAAAGCTACTCGGGCGCCCGTGAATGAGGGCGCCCCTATGCACTTGGGGGCCCCTATTCCCGGGTGTCCCATTGCATACAGGCACCCGAGATGCTATAAGTTAATTCAAAGCTATCCGTTTGCGAACGTTGCGAAGGGATAACTTTCAAGCCAGGTGTCAGGCCCCAAGCACTCGGGCACCCCTGCTGGGCCACGTCAGCATTCAGATAGAGTTGATGAGGGTTATAAATAGGCCTCAGAGTTCAGTTCCAAAACATCAATCAACTGTACTCAAATTTCATTTTACTTTTTCTTATTTTCTTAGTTCTACAAGTGTGTAAGGGGCTTCTCCTCCCCAAGGAGTCATTCAGGAGAATCGAGCTTTACTTTTGCCCTGGATTAGAAACCTTCCTGGTTGCAAACTAAGTAACTATCTGACCTCTTTCCTTTTTGGTTTAATTCATGCTTATGTTATTATTTTTATTGTGAACTAATCGTTATCTTTGTTGAGCAAGAATAAAAGATATATATATTTTTGTAGGGGAAATTTACTCACTCTTGTCGACTGACTGATCACCGACAAATGTGTCCTATTTCGTGGGACTTTTGGCCATGGATCACTCATACCTAGTTAGATAATTAAGAAGGTAGTGATGTCCTCCTCTAGTGTTTCAATGTTTAACAATATACTTAAGTTAGTGATATATTAGACAAGGTAAGGGTTAGTCAAAGTGATCAAGGGTTAAACCAAACAGGACCTTATGTTTGGTAGAAAAAACCCAGATTGATCAAGATGACAAAGACTTAGCCAAACTGGATTTGATGTTTGACAGAGTCAACCAGTACCCAGGGTTGGTTAAGGTAACCAAGGGTTAGCCAAATAGGACCTGATGTTTGGCAGGGTGATCAAACCTAGACTTAATCTGATTAATATACTAAGGATGGTTTGATCAATTAGAACAAGGGTAGCTAAATAAGAACTGATGTTTAGCAGAAAACCCAGGGTTGGCCAGTTAGACCTAGGAGTAAGCCAAACAGAACCTGATGTTTGGCAGAAGAGAAGTCTAGTCAGGATTAATATGACTAGCAAAAAAGAAATCGATATCAAAGTAAACAAAGTCCTAGTTAACCTAGGCAATAAGTCCTGGTTCGAGGAATTGGGCACTAAGTCCTGATCATGGATTGGACACTAAGTCCTGGCCGAGGGCTGGGCACCTAAGACATGACCAAGGGTTGGGTACGAAGTCCTGGTTCGAGGAATTGGGCACTAAGTACTGGACGAGGACTGAGCACCTAAGACCTGACCGAGGGTTGGGCATTAAGTCCTGGTGAGTGAAGCTAGGCACTAAGTCCTGGTGAGTAAAGCTGGGCACTAAGTGTTGGTGCATGATGAATCAGTGATGTCCTCCTCTAAGTGTTTCAATGTTTGACAATATGCTTAAGTCAGTGATACATTGAACAAGGGAATTAGTCAAGAAAACTGGACCAAAGTGAACCAAAGTCCTAGTTATCCTAGGCACAAGTCCTGGTTCGAAGAATTGGGCACTAAGTCCTGATCATGGATTGGCACTAAGTCTGACCAAGGGTTGGCACGAAGACCTGGTTCGAGGAATTGGGCACTAAGTCTGACGAGGGTGGGCACCGAAGACTGGTTCGA
>JAGFNQ010003779.1:0-85387 GCA_024364735.1 Boesenbergia rotunda
TGTTGCATACTTGTTAATGAGTTAACAACCCAATGATTTATGCAAATATTCAATTAGTTGATAGCATAAAGTGATAGTTACATATACGTGATATGTAATCGGTATAATTACCTACCTTCATAGCTAAGAACAACTTGATGGCACAACCATGGTGGTCTTATCTATGGTTGGATATCAACCTATTTGGAGATGTTCCTACATCTCCCGAATTGATAAAAGGGTTATTCAATTTGAAAATAAATAGGATTTTATTTATGTATGTTGATACATTCTTTAATCATTCTTCTCACATAAGCTCAATTTGTATTTCTAGGATAATCACTCGATCATGTCTTCTCTGAATTTGCGTTCCATTTTGGACACCAATAAACTGACTGGGCCAAACTTCATGGACTGGCTTCGAAACCTGAGGATAGTCCTCAAGGCAGAGAAGCTTGCTTATGTCCTTGAAGATCAACTTCCCAACCGTCCTCCTAAAAATGCAACTCTAGACCAGTTTCCTGAGTTGCTCAACCTGCTGAAGACTGTAGAGCCTTCTGTGAAGCAGGATCAAAAGACGGTACTGTTAGTTGGTTCCTCGAAGAAAGGTTCTAAGAGGAAGGCCAAAGAACAGAATAAAGGGAAGAAGAAAAGGCCAAAAAGACTGAAAAGAAACCAAAAGGAACTTGCCATCATTGTGGCAAGGAGGGTCACTGGCGAAGAAACTGCAAGGTTTATCTTGAGTCCTTGAAGAATAAGGCATCCGATGCCCCATCCTCTTCAGGTATCTTCGTTATTGAATGTCACTCTATTTCCTCTAATACCTGGGTACTTGATACTGGGTGTAGCTCACATATATGTAATGACATACAAGGGCTAAGGAATAGAAGAAGACTCGTCAAAGGAGAAGCAAATTTGCGAGTTGGAAATGGAGCAAAGATTGCTGCTGTTGCCATCGGAACATATTTCCTAAAGCTCCCCACTGGACATGTCTTAGAGTTGGATAATTGTTATTTTGTTCCTTCGTTAATAAAGAACATTGTATCTATTTCATGTTTGAATGAAAAGGGTTATCTTTTAACTTTTAGTAACAATTGTTGTTACATAACTTTAAATGGCGTTCTTTATGGGAATGGAACTTTGTGCAATGGTATCTACACGTTAGATTTATCCAGTGACATTTTCAATATCGAAGTTAGCAACAAACGTGCTCAAATAGATAATCGAATAGACTCCTACACTTGGCATTGCCGTCTTGGCCATGTAAGTAAGAAACGCATAACCGAATTACACCGATGTGGAATTATGGAATCATTTGTACCTGGTTAATTTGATACATGCGAATCATGCTTAAAAGGCAAGATGACCAAATTACCCTTTTTGGAAAAGGTAATCCAGTGGGAGAATTGCTTGGACTAATACATACTGATGTATGTGGACCAATGTCAACTCTTGCACAAGGAGGCTATAGCTACTTCATCACCTTTATCGATGATCACTCACGATTCGGGTATGTGTTCTTGATGAAACACAAATCTGAAGCTTTTGAGAAATTCAAAGAGTTCAGAAATGAAGTAGAGAAACATCTTGGCAAAAGTATTAAGATACTTCGATCCGATCGGGGTGGTGAATACATAAGTCAAGAGTTTCAAAATTATCTTAGGGACAATGGGATATTGTCCCAATGGACTCCGCCGTATACACCACAGCATAATTGTGTATCTGAGAGGCGCAACCGAACCTTGATGGACATGGTTAGGTCTATGATGAATCATGCAACTCTTCTAAAATCCTTTTGGGGCTATGCACTTAAGACAGCTGTTTACTTGCTAAATAGAGTCCCGACCAAGGTAGTCTCTACTACTCCATATGAGACATGGAATAGTAAGAAACCCCACTTAACTCACCTTATGATATGGGGTTGTCCTGCTTATGTGAAGCGGATTGTATTAGACAATTTGGATGCTAAGTCTGATAAATGTCTATTTATTGGATACCCTAAGGAAACGAAGGGTTACCAATTCTATCATCCCTTGGAACAAAAGGTGTTTGTTTCAAGGCATGCTGTATTTCTGGAAAAAGAATTTCTTTTACAAGAAAACAGTGGGAGTGGCATTGAACTTGATGAAGTTCAAGAAACTCCAATAGACATTACAGAGACACCTAGTCTAGACCCACAACCAATAACTCATAATAATGAGCTATCAGTTAAACCTAAGACTACACCACCTCTTCGTAGATCTGATAGGACACGCAATATTCCAGAGAGATATGGATTTCTCATAAGTGAATCGAACGACGATGAACCTATCAGTTATGAAGATGTTCTGAAAAGTTCAGAAAGGGATAAATGGCTTGAGGCCATGAAGTCAGAAATGGATTCCATGTACGAAAACCAAGTATGAGACTTGGTTAAACCACCTGAAGGGATTATGCCCATAGGGTGCAAGTGGGTTTTCAAGAAGAAAACCGACATGGAAGGTAATGTTGTTACCTTTAAGGCTAGATTAGTGGCAAAAGGATATCGTCAGAAGCAAGGAATTGATTATGACGAAACCTATTCGCCAGTAGCTATGCTTAAATCCATTCGGATGCTCCTAGCCATAGCAGCTCATTATGATTATGAGATATGGCAAATGGATGTGAAAACAGCTTTCCTTAACGGAAACCTACTTGAGGATGTATACATGATACAACCTGAAGGTTTCACATCGGTTGATAAAACCAAAGTATGCAAGCTTCGACGATCCATATATGGACTGAAGCAAGCATCTAGGAGCTGGAACATCCGTTTTGATGAGACAATCAAAGAGTTTGATTTCTCACAAAATCCTGACGAACCTTGTGTGTACAAGAAGGTTAGTGGGAGTGCAGTCGTATTCCTAGTATTATATGTCGATGACATCTTACTTATAGGAAACAATATATCAGTCTTACAGACAGTTAAAATTTGGTTGTCCAAAACTTTCTCCATGAAAGACCTGGGAGAAGCAACCTATATCCTTGGGATTAGAATCTATAGAGATAGATCAAAACGATTGCTTGGTCTTTCGCAATCTACGTATATAGACCGAGTGCTAAAAAGGTTTAGCATGTCGGAATCCAAGAAAGGTTACATTCCCATCAGGCATGGGATCAACCTTTCAAAGTCTATGTGTCCGCGCACAGAAGACGAGAGGATTTGCATGAATAAGATTCCTTATGCATCCGCGATAGGATCTATCATGTATGCTATGTTATGTACAAGGCCCGATGTATCGTATGCTTTGAGCGTCACAAGCAGATAACAGTCGGATCCAGGAATGGATCATTGGGCGGCTGTTAAGACAATCCTTAAGTACTTAAGAAGAACTAAGGATGTGTTCCTAATATATGGAGAAGGAGATATGGTAATACGTGGGTATACAGATGCCAGTTTCCAGACAGATAAGGATGACTCCAAATCTCAGTCTGGATACGTATTTACTTTGAATGGAGGCGCAATAAGTTGGAAAAGTTCCAAACAAGACACCGTAGCGGATTCTACCACGGAAGCGGAGTATATCGCAGCTTCGGAAGCAGCAAAGGAAGCAGTCTGGATCAAGAAGTTTGTCTCCGAACTTAGCGTGGTTCCAACCATTTATGAAGCAGTGCTGGTTTACTGCGACAACAATGGAGCTATTGCACAAGCAAAGGAACCAAGGTCTCATCAGCGATCCAAACACGTGCTTCGCCGCTATCATCTGATCAGAGAGATTATAAGTAGGAATGATATACAAATTGAGAAAATTCCCACTGAAAGGAATTTAGCGGATCCTTTAACTAAGGCCTTGCCTCAAAACAAGTTTGAGGGTCATGTTAGAGCCTGTGGTATTGGATAGCGATTGGCATTAGGCCAAGTGGGAGTTTGTTAGTAATATGAGAGAAGTGTCCTAAGGCAATCGCCTTATGATTGTAAACATTTATTTTAATAAATGATAATTCACTATTTGAGTATACATGTTTGTGTATTTGATTATGATCTTAAACTCAATTACTGAATGTCCGCAATACAATTCACAGCATAAGAGAATTTGTGATGGGATCACAACTAGTGATTATCTCTACATGTGCAATTGTGAAGTATTGAAAATATCCCTAGTCGATGAATTGATAAAAACGAACACTATCAATTCTGTTGAGACTGGCATGGGTTATTCTCTAATCAGCTGATTCTCACTGGCTGGTGACATTGGGATGTCCGGAGATAAACATGGATGCTAGGTAAGGGAACTAGTTCATTGGAGTGACTAGCTGTAAAACTTCATATGGAATCTATATATAGAAATGTCAATGAAGTTCTCACTGCGGCTTAAGTGCGATGTTCCTTTGACTTGCGGTGTTCAAGTCATCTTGGTCATGGAGACTTATACTTTAACATCTTAAGCAAGCATCTCCAAGGAGGTGTGGACCCAGGATGATTGAGTATAACCCGAAGTGCCCGAAAATGTTTGAACAGCCTACAAAGGATTCACCACTCCTTGCGAGGAGATGTATACCCAGGCCTATCGTCGGATTGTTACTCGAAGACTCTGGCCAGAGCATATCATGTTTAGAGTGCGAGTCTCTAAAATACATGAGAGTAATTAGAAATCCAAAGGACGAGAAAGATACTACTTGGGCTAGGTGTGACGTAGTCAGTCTAGTGGGGACTGACACAAACAGACCATGTCCTGAACCAAGTGGGTATAAGATGGTGAAGGGAATGAGGCACGATTGATTAGAGCTGCTGAAGGGTTTCAAAATTACTTCTGAGGTCAACCGTTGATCTTTCGATTAATTGGGGGTCATGATGTACTACTAGGTGCCACTCATGATCGTTCTATAATTAGTTGATTATAGACGGCCAACATAAATCGAAAGCCTATTTAGTCACACGCACTACGAGTAATCCGAGGGATTTAAAACGAGTTGAAAATTGAATTTTCCAATCAAGAGAAATAAGTCGAATCTGAATTAATTAGAGGCGCAATGGATGCTTAAAATGGCTAAGTCTTTTGAAGGCTTATCGGGCGAATTAAATGAGTTTAATTCGCGATCGGTTCGGCCCGGTTTGGCCGACCAAAGAGGGTGCCAAACCCCTTTGGTTTGGCCGGCCATAATAAAGGGGATAAACCAATTTATTTGATTTAATTAAAAAAATAAATCTAGCGTGATTTGTTTTATAAAATTATGGATAAATAAAATGATATATAAAGAAATTTATATAAAGAGATTTATAAAGAAATTTGTAGAAACTTATTCTTTTTATGGAAATTAAAATGAACCATGAATTGGTTTAATTTTAATTTATAAAATCAATTATGAATTGATTTTTCCATGATAAGAAAATTTTATACAAATTTTATTCCATAATTAAAAAGAGAGATGGATTTGTTATGGATAAATAAATTTGTATAAAGAAATTTATATAAATAAATTTATAGAAATTTATTCTTTTTATGGAAATTAAAATGATCCATTGAATGGTTTATTTTAATTTTATAAAATCAATTATGAATTGATTTTTCATAATAAGAAAGTTTATAAATTTCTTATAAAATTTATTCCATAATAAAAGGAGAAGAAGTATTTGTTTTATTATAAAGTTAGTTATAATAAAACTTGGCTTAAACGGAATAATTCATAAGAAAATTTATAGGATAAATTTCTTATGAAAAATTCCGTTAAAGAGGAGACTTGGCAAGGGAGAAGCAACTATATAAAGGAACCAAAGGCAAGCCCTTAATTCCAATCAATTAATCAAGAGATTGTTGCTCCCTCTCTCTCTCTCTCTACATGCCTCTCTCTCTCTCTAGGGCCGGTGCCTCTCTCTCTAGGGCCGGCTCTTTCTCTCTCCTCCCTAGGGCCGGCGTAACTCCCAAGGTGGGCGTGAGCTACTTCCATCAAGAATACCCCGAAGAAGAAAAAGTGGATCGCGTCTCCTTCCTTCCCTTCCCGGAATTTGGATTCCGATTCTTGGTGGTTAGTTTCCTATTTTTCTCTCTTGATTTTCTAGTTGTGCCTTTAGAGAATCTAGTAGTTCTCGTCGGCACAAAACTCGTAACTTTGCGAAGTCATCCCGAAGAGAACTCGGCGTGGACGCGAATAGAGGCGAAGCTTCCAAGGGATGCTACGGTTGGATCTCGTCCCTTTTCTTCGAGTTACGCGAGGTACAAAGTAAATTAGTTTACTTTTCCGCAAAGTTTTAATTTATGATCATGTCAACACATCATAAGGTTGCATGCTAGATACGTGGTTAAAGTAATTTGAGAAATTTTTTTATGCTAATTCTTCCGCTGCACGTAAAAATTTAAAATTTTACGAACCCGTATCCTTGTCAACATGCACCCGATCCCAACAGATCAGCTTGGGTTCGGAACCCCCTAGCCCTAGCTTTTCGATCGGCGGCGATGGATCGGGAATGTTATCTTCTCTCCCTGCCTTCCCTCGACCCGAGAGAGAGCTGGAGGAGAAGCGGAGATGGAACTCCGGTCGGCTAGAATTCGGAACCCCCTAGCCCTAGCTTCGTGCAATGGCCGGAGATGGTGGTGGATGAGGAAGAAGATGGAGTCGCCTGCGCGTGAGTCGGGAAAATCCCGTCTGCCCTAGCTTGTTTGCGCAACCCGCATTTTATCCCTGGCTGTGCGTGGTTCGGTTGGCCAAGCCAACTTCAGCGGTTCGGTCAGTCCAGTCAAGCCAGCTTCAACTCTGGTCCAGCTCACCAAGCCAGCACTCATGTTCAGGCCAGCATTTGGTGGTTCGGTCAGCCTTGGGTTCAGTTAACCCAGCTCAGCTCAATTCTTTGGTTCAGCCAAGCACTTGAGTTCAGCAGTTGGTTCAGCCTCAGTGATTCGGTTCAGTCAAGCCAAGCCAGTTGAGTTCAACCAACCCAGCCAGATCTCACGGCTCCAATCTTTAATTCATTAGCAACGGACGGCTGAGATCAATTTGGCTTCATCCAACAGTCGAATCTCTTCAGATCTGAACCAAACTCCACAGATCCCAATCAATGGTCCTGATCTACCTGTCCCCAGCTCGGATTCACCAGATCAGAGGCGGATGGTGCAGATCTTTCTTTTTCTTGAATGGATGGTCTAGAACATCTTGAGCTCGATCCAACGGTCATATCTCTTCTGATTTGGCTGAAATTTTCAGATCTTGATCTCTAGTCATGATTGATTCTATCTTGGATTCGGATCGACCTGAAGTTGACCGATGGCTCAGATCTAGCCGTTCTCTGGAATGGACGGCTCCTATTAATCCGATACTTGATCCTTTTGATCTGGATCCAATCCTGACTCAAGTCTGACCCAATTTGATCTAGGTCCATGATCAATTGAAGCCTACAAAATGATATTCAAATTTAGTGCCAAAAATATCCCAAATATACAAAGATTAGAATTAAAAGCCAAAATAGGGAAAATACATGAAACCTAATAAAATTGTAAACTTAAGCATATAAAATGTGGATCAAACATGGATTTTAGAGCCGAAAATAATCAAGAAAATGATGATTATCAAGGGCCAAAGTCGAAGAGGGCTTGAAGGCAACAGATCGAGGCTGCTGGAGCAGGGATGATGAGTCGAGGGATGCGGACTTCGAGACATGCGTGAAGGATGACATAGAGGCAAGCCGAGGGCTTGTGTGTGCATCTGAGGGACGCGAGCCGAAGACGAAGAGGGCGTGAAGGCAACAGTTCGAGGCTGCTGGATGAAGAGTCAATCAAATCGTGAGGGTCCGAGTGTTGAGGAATTGTACTCGGGAACTAAGCCACAAGGTTCGAGTGCGGAAAGAAATGTACTCGGGAAGGGTAACCCTAGGCTTAGGGAAGGACCAGTCGACTGCCCCTGAGGCAGTCGACTGCCCCTGGGGCAGTCGACTGGTGTGGCCAGAATCCGAAAGGTCACGCTGTGAAATTCGAATTCGAGTGAGGCCAGTCGACTGGCCCTGGGGCAGTTAACTAGTAACGGTCATTTTGAGCCTTGAGCTCTATTTAAGGGAGCTCGTTTAAGGCCATTTCTTCTTAGAGAAACTTGCTTGGGTAAAGCTTGTTAGTGTTGGGACCGGGTGCATGTTGACAAGGATACGGGTTCGTAAATTTTAAAATATTTACGTGCAGCGGAAGAATTAGCATAAATAATTTCTCAAATTATTTTTAACCACGTATCTAGCATGCGACCTTATGATGTGTGGACATGATTATAAATTAAAATTTTACGAAAAAGTAAACTAATTTACTTAGTACCTCGCGTAACTCGAAGTAAGGGACGAGATCCAACCGTAGCGTCCCTTGGAAGCTCCACCTCTATTCGCGTCCACGCCGAGTTCTCTTTGGGATGACTTCACAAAGCCACGAGTTTTGTGCCGACGAGAACTACTAGATTCTCCAAAGACACAACTAGTATATCAAGAGAGAGATATGGAAACTAACCACCAAGTAATGGAATTGAGATTCCGCGAAGGGAGGAAGGAGACGCGACCCGCTTCGTCTTGGTGATGGCTCACGGCTAGGGAGGTGGCGCCGGCCCTAGAGGGAGAAAGTGGCAGCGGCCCTAGAGAGAGAAAGGGCGCCGACCCTAGAGAGAGAGAGGGAGAGAATAAGTGAGAGAGAGAGAGCTTCTTAATCTCTTGATCAATTGGAATTCAAGGCTTGCCTTTGGTTCCTTTATATAGTAGCCTCTCCATTGCCAAGTCTCCCTTTTAACAGAATTAACGGAATAAATTTTCATAAGAAATTTATCTCATAAATTTTCTTATGAATTATTCCATTAAGTCAAGTTTTATTATAACTAACTTTATAATAAAACAAATACATCTCTCCTTTTAATTATGGAATAAAATTTGTATAAATTTTTCTTATCATGGAAAAATCAATTCATAATTGATTTTATAAATAAAATTAAACCAATCCATGGTTCATTTTAATTTCCATAAAAAGAATAAATTTCTATAAATTCCTTTATATACATTTCTTTACATAAATCTCTTTATATAAATTTCTTTATATATCAATTTATTTATCCATAATTTTATAAAACAAATCGCACTTGATTTATTTTATAATTTAAACCAAATAAATTGGTTTCCCTCTTTATTGTGGCTGGCCAAACCAAAGAGGGTGGGCACCCTCTTTGGCCGGCCACACCAAGCCAATCTCCTCGCGAATTAAACTCATTTAGTTCGCCCAATAAGCCTTCAAAAGACTTAGCCATTTTAAGCTTCCGATGCGTCTCTGATAAATTCAGATTCGACTTATTTCTCTTGATCGAAAAATCCAATTTTCAACTCATTTTAAATCCCTCGGATTACTCGTAGTGCGTGTGACTAAATAGGCATTCGATTTATGTTGGCCGTCTATAATCAACCAATTGTAGAACGATCATGAGTGGCACCTAGTAGTACATCATGACCCCCAATTAATCGAAAGATCAACGGTTGACCTCAGAAATAATTCTGAAACCCTTCAGCAGCTCTAATGAATCGTGTCTCATTCCCTTCACCATCTTATACCCACTAGGTTCAGGACATGGTCTGTGTGTGTCAGTCCCCACTAGGCTGATTACGTCACACCTAGCCCAAGTAGCATTCTCTCGTCCTTTGGATTTCTAATTACTCTCATGTATTTAAGAGACTCATACTCTAAACATGTCATGCTCTGGCCAGAGGCTTCGAGTAACAATCTGACGATAGGCCTTGAGTATACATCTCCTCGCAAGGAGTGGTGAATCCTTTGTAGGCTGTTCAAACATCTTCGGGCACTTCGGCTTATACCCAACCATCCTGGGTCCACACCTCCTAGGAGATGCTTGCTTAAGATGTTAAAGTATAAGTCTCCATGACCAAGATGACTTGAACACCGCAAGTCAAAGGAACATCGCACTTAAGCTGCAGTAAGAACTTCATTGACATGTCTATATATAGACTACCATGTGAAGTTTTACAGCCAGTCACTCCAATGAACTAGTTCCCTTAACTAGCATTCATGTTTATCTCCGGACATCCCAATGTCACCAGCCAGTGAGAATCAGCTGATTAGAGAATAACCCATGCTAGTCTCAACAGAATTGATAGTGTCCGTATTTATCAATTCATCGACTAGGGACAATTTCAATACTTCACAATTGCACATGTAGAGATAATCACTAGTTGTGAATTCATCACAAATTCTCTCATGCTGTGAATTATATTACGGACATTCAGTAAATGAGTTTAAGATCTCAATCAAATACATAAATATGTATACTCAAATAGTGAATTTTCATTTTATAAAATAAATGTTTACAATCATAAGGCAATTGCCTTAGGACACTTCTCTCATATTACTAACAGTTAGTAGCTTATATTGCTCAGATCGTGTACAAGTGTTGTGGCAAGGTTTCTCCACCCACAAGGAGCTACGAGAGCTAGCCGGAGGTGCTTCGGGGAATCATCCACCAAAGGATCGGGATCGTCCACCTTACGGACAACTGTGGAGTAGGAGTTTTATCTCCGAACCACCTAAATTGGTGTGTTCCTCTTAGTTTTAGTTTTAGTTTATGTTTATTCCGCTTGCGCACTAACTTTGTAGGAAGGAAATTCGAAGAAAAGCTATTCACCCCCCCCCCTCTAGCTTGACGGTCATGGTCCTAACAAGTGGTATCAGAGCGAAGGTTCTCTCATCTACGGACTAACCGCCAAGAGACAACAAGCTAGAGGAAATGATGATTGAAGACAAATTGGGTGATGACATCAACATTTCACCTCCCTATAATCACAAAGATTTCGACTATTGGTGGGTGAGAATGAAGACTTGGTTTGGCATGGATTGGGAGTGCATAATGGTGCTAGAAGAGACATTCGAAGATCCATGAAATAAGCATGGGAAAAGACTTCAACCTAGATATTGGACTAAGGAGCAACAAAGTCAATCAAAGGCCAATGAGGAGGTAATTGTAATATTAATTGATATTTTGCCTAAAAATGTATTGAGTGGTGTATGTGAATACGAAAACGCATATGAGCGATGGAACAAGATGGGAGAATTTCATGAAAACCCTATACAAGGTCAAATAGTGGAAGATCCCAAGGAAGCGAGATCAATGGCTCAAGAATAGGAAGAGGAAAGAAATTCATCCATTGCATCAAGTGAAGTGGCTCAAGAGAGTGAGAGATCATCCACTTCATCAGGGAAGAAGGAGAGGTCTCTACTTCAAGGATTAAGGGGGAGGAGAGAACCACTTCAATGTTAGAGCAAGAAGAAGCTCCTACCTCCACCAAAGTCAAATCAAAAGATCACATCATTTGCTTTGGATGCAACAAGATGGGCCACTACAAGGACAAGTGTCCACTACATAAAAAGGAGGTCAACCCTAAACCCGGGTCAATTCATTTAAAATCTAACATGGGTTGTAAGGAAAAGAAGGAGAAAAAGCACATTAGGTGCTATACTTGTGGGGAGCTAGGGCAGTATCACACCAAGTGTCTGAGAAAAGGAGAGCTCAAGAAAATGGAGCATTAGAGAAGATGGGAGAAAGGGGAAAAGAAGAGAAGCTCACATCAAGGTGGAGCTCCAACGGTAAGGGAGGTAATCCCTAACTTTAAGAATGTTTTAAACTTTCTTATGCATACTATGAATGATAAAAATAGCTTACCTATGCGTATTTTGGTTTCAAGTATCATGATAAAAATAAAATTACTATTGCATGTCAAAATTCTAAGAAACCCATGTATCATGATCAATCTAGAAATGTTAAACCTAAGGACCAAGGCATTAACCCTAAGAAAGGAAGACACATGCCTAGAAAAATGGGTAGACCTAGGAATACCCAAAGTGATGACAATAAGTATGAGAAGTTAGAAAGGAAAAAATCAAGCTTTGAGGGCAAAGCTTGATAAATTGGAAAAGAATCTAGATAGACTCATTAGGGGGTCCAAGGGGTCAGGTATTGTATCGGATGACCACCACCTTAGAAATGATAGACCAGGTCTAGGATATCAATCTAAAAAGTCAAGTGCTAAGAAGAAGTCATATGCAAGGATGCCATATGATTATAGCAAGGGAAAGACCAAAAATGGCAAGGAAAAGACATTTAAAGGGGAAAAGAAGAACTTGACCAAGAAAAAGATATACAAGGTTAAGAAGCACCAGATGTACACTGGTGTGGCTTGCCTTTATAGAAGAGTCTTCTAGGGAGGTGACTAAGGAGAGCTCAAGGGAAAGCTCTAGAAGTTAAAATGGGATCCATAGTCAATGGATCTCAGGAGGATTCCTCCTAGGAGATTAGATGGACTATGGAATGTGCCAAAGGTTTGGAAGGCTAGTGTGAGTCTTAATTCTAGGGAATTAGCACATTAAAAGGATGTTTGTGGAGGAAAAGATGAAAATAGAATCATATTGTATGAAAATTGTTTTTAATGTGCAAATGCAATATAAATCAATGCTGGGAATGTATTGGGCTTAAGTATGGGAAGATACATCAAGGAGAGGTCAAAACTAGAACTTTAGGTCAAGGATGAATTGAGCCATTTAGGTAATTTTGAATTTCGTGTCAATCCTGGGATTGGTAATAGATTTGTTCCGAACAATATTTTTCCAAGTAGACATAGGTTCCACAAATCTCTCCATGAAATTTTAGATTTTTTGGAGATTTATAGAATTAATTATACAGTTTTGAAATTAGGACTGGAAAGCTACAATCAGGGTATCAGTCGACTAGTTCAGAACCAGTCGACTGGCCTAGTTTAAATCAAAAATTGGGAATTTGAAATTACCAGTCGACTGCCCTTGGGGCAGTCGACTGAATTTTCTCTTCACTTTCCCAGTTGACTGCCCCTAGTACGCAAGGTTTTTAAAAGGAAACAGCCACGCGGGGGGTGGCTGAACCTAGGGTTTTCAGTGCCACCCCTGCGAGTCTTCATGTCTCCCGATCTCCCCTCTTTCTTCAAGTCTTCCCAAGCCCTGAAATCACCTTCCTAGCCTCCCTCTACCTCGGATCTAAGCCTAGGGCTAGAAAAGCTTCCCTCTTTGAGATGAATCATACCAAAATTCATCATGCAATGCCTCGGAAAATGATAATAACTTGTGTAGTTCATTTTTCACATTTAATTCGTGATTTGGAACTAACTTGTCCCATTTTGCATGTTTTCTTTGTTTTCCTTTGTCATGTGGGTAATTTTTGGTACATATATGGGTAAATTACATTTTAGGGTTGTCCAAAAGAGACGATTGGGTGAGGGTTCATCCCAACAACGTCCCGCAGATTCTAAGGCACCTCGGTTCCGTTCTGAGGAATGCCAGCAGAGATTTGCGGATAATGAGTTTGTATTAATGAACTGTAGGTATTTAAATAGGGCTTACTTCCAAGAGAAAACCCCCAGATTGCTGAAATGATCACATATTTTGGTCTAGAACAGCTAGTATATTGTCAGCTCCCTGTTAACTTGGATTGTGCAAGGAGTTTTATGTCAATCTTACATGCGTGTGTCCCGATGATGGGACCTATGAGTCCATGGTGGCAGGTGTCACCATTCCCTTTTTAGCTGCAATCTTAGGTTCATTTTTAGGGTGTAGGGCTTCTAACAATGCATTTACATATTTTCCAAAAGTCATCGAGCCTATCACCTTCCCCAATGTAACCATAGACCAAATCCATCTCCATTATTTCTCAAGACATCGATGTAACGACCCGAAAAATTCTCTTAATATTTTCTTAAAATATTAAGCATGTTTAAATAATTTTCCAAGGGACCTAGAAATATTAAGGAGAACTTTGGCCTAGAAAATCCATGTTTTCTCATTTAAATTGAGAAAACTAAGTACTAATGGGCTTTATGCGGGCTTTTTAGTACCATGATTATAGGTGGATTTCGGTAATAATTAGTATAAATATAAATAGGATTTAATTAGACATATTAGCATGATTATGGGTAAGTAATAGTTTAATTTTCCTATTTAATTTGAGAAATTAGGTACTAATGGGCTTTAAATGGGCTCCAAAAGGGGGTATTAATTGGGTAAAATTTATATAAATATAAAAGAATTTTATTTAGGAATATTGGCATAATTATGGGTGATTTTTGGAGAATTTTCGAAATAAAAGGGGAATTTTCGAAAATAAGAAAAAGGATCAAATAAAATAAAAATAAAATAAAAATAAAGGTGCATGGGCCAAGGATTGAACCTTGGACCTCTTGTACAAGAAGGAATGCTTTAACCAACTCACCTAGCAAGGAATTCTTGTGAGGAAAGGAAGTGAATGGTGGTTAAATGGTAGAAGAAGATGAAGGGCCATGGAAAACTCTTCATTCACCACTTTAATGGTTGATTAATAAGGGGGTTTGGGAGTTTCATTCTTCATGCCATCAATTGCATTTGCTCCTCTCTTCCTTCTCCATTCTTGCCAAGCACACAAGGAGGAATTCTCCCTTGAGAAAACTCCACAAAAGGTCTCATCCTCCTAGATCTAAGGGCTTCTCAAAGTTTCCAAGGGCTAGGTGTGGTCAAGTCTTCTTCCTTCTTTCCATCCAAGGTCTAAAAATTTAGAAACCCAAAGTAAGACTCCCTCACCTGTGGTATAATAGTTACCTATGATTTCCATGATTTTTGGCATGATATATGAGTTAGTTTTCGGATTTAATGTTGAAGGGAAACAAAATCAAGGTTCCTGTGTTCAAGGGTTTCGGCCAGCATGTTTTAAAGGTCTAAAAATATGTTAAAAATCATGATAATATTATTTAGTGTTCCCTTATGATGTTTAGAAGTTAAGTGTAATTTTTGGAAATTTTTGGAGTACTCTAGGACACCCTAGAGTTTCGGCCAACATGAAAGAAGCAAAACCCAGAACCTTAGGTTCAAGGGTTTCGGCCAGCATGTTTTAAAGGTCTAAAAATATGTTAAAAATCATGATAATGTTATTTAGTGTTCCCTTATGATGTTTATAAGTTAAGTATAATTTTTGGGAATTTTTGGAGTACTCTAGGACACCCTAGAGTTTCGGCCAACATGAAAGAAGCAAAACCCAGAACCTTAAGTTCAAGGGTTTCGGCCAGCATGTTTTAAAGGTCTAAAAATATGTTAAAAATCATGATAATGTTATTTAGTGTTCCCTTATGATTTTTAGATACTAATTATAATTTTTGGGAATTTTTGGGATACCCTAGAGGCCCCATATGTTTCGGCCAACATGAAAGAAGCAAAACCCAGAACCTTATGTTCAAGGGTTTCGGCCACCATGTTTTAAATGTCTTAAAATATGTTAAAAATCATGATAATGTTATTTAATGTTTTCATATGATGTTTATACACTAAGTATAATTTTTGGGAATTTTTGGGATACCCTAGAGGCCCCATATGTTTCGGCCAACATGAAAGAAGCAAAACCCAGAACCTTAAGTTCAAGGGTTTCGGCCACCAAGATTTAAATGTCTATAAATATGATAAAAATATTTATAATGTTATGTAATGTTCCCTTATGATGTGTAGAGGTTAAGTATAGTTTTTGGGAATTTTTGGAGTACCCTAGGATACCCTAGGGTTTCGGCCAACATCAAGAACCCATATGTAGGGTTGAGTTTCAAACCCTAGGTATATGTTGGATGTATTGACATGATTTAAGGGAAATGGATGGTATTTGTGTGAATGTTCACATGGGCTAGAGACCCTATAGGTTTCGGCCAAATACCCTAATCGGGTGGAAAGTTAGGATTTATTCCAAGTAAGGGTCCCAATGGCCCTATAGTAAGATATGGTTAGTGTTTAAGCAATTGATTTGGAGTTTAATGGAATTTCTCCATTTCCCCATGGCCTTGAAGTTTCGGCCAAGAGCAAGATTAAGGAATTGGGTTAAACCTACCAAGAGGCTTGAGTATAAGTTATTATGATGTATAGTAAGGTGAAAGAATTCTATGATAACCAAACCCTTGGTTTATATGCCATGAAATATATGCTAAGTCATAAATGTTTAGACATGTGCCATGATTTATGAATGACATGTAAGTATGCCATGATATATGAATGATATGTATGTATGCCATGTCTTACGAATGATATGTATGTATGCCATGAGTTATGTACGTATGCCATGCTATGTGAATGATGTGTACCTATGCCATGTCTAAGAATGAAAATGATGAATGAAGGTTAAGTATGATGAATGAATGAATATGCTAAACGGCACGGTCGATGGTCGACGGTACGACGGTCATAAGGACCGGTAAATGGGCCGGTAGACGGGCCGAGCCGTAACAAGTTATGTTATGATAAGTATGCCATGAATGACTTATGAATGATGAAGCATGCAAAGTATTTTATTTTATTTTATGGGCTTGTACCGGACCTAAGTAAGGTCCACGGTTCTGGACTACCGATGATGCTGTCCACGGTTCGGGACTACCGATGATGCTGTCCTTACGGTTCGGGACTACCGATGATGCTGTCCTTACCCTAGTAGGTCGAGATTAGCTACCTCGTATTTACATAGGGATGCGCACATATGATGAATGAATGTGGTACAAGCCAGGGCCCAATGATGTTATGATGATGATTTAAAAGCATGTTTTAAAGATTAAGCATCTTTATATATATATATGCACAGTTGCTACATGCATCCATTCATGTTATGCATTATGTTATGAAAAGTATGTTTATGAAAAGTATGTTCATGAAAAGGATGTTTATGCCATGATTTATTTATGTTTATGTCATGATTTTTATGCCATGATTTATTTATGTTTATGCCATGATTTTTATGTCATGATTTATTTATGTTTATGCCATGATTTTTATGCCATGATTTATCTATGTTAATGTCATGATTTTATGCCATGATTTTACTTATGTTCATGTTAGTTTAGGATGCCATGATTTTATGCTAGTTTAGAATGCCATGCTTTGATTATGTTATGCTAAGTTAGGATGTCATGCTTCTATTTATGTTCATGTTAGTTTAGGATGTCATGATTTAATTATGCTTATGTTATGTTAGAATGCCATTATTTTATTTATGCTCATGCTAGTATAGGATGCCATGATTTTAATTAGGTTATGCCATGATTTTAGGTCCATGCCAAGTATTATGCCATGCTATGAATGTTTACGATGTTTATGGATTGTGTTTATGCCATGCTATGAATATTTATGATGTTTATGTTTATGCCATGCTATGAATGTTTACGATGTTTATGTTTATGTCAAGTATGATGCCATACATGAATGTTTATGGTTATGTTTATGTCATGCTATGAATATGATGAAGCCATGTCCATGACATGTCGAATGAATGCTAAGTGATGATAAGGATGACGATCTAAGTAAAGCATTAAGTATGCTAATGTTTCATATGCTTATGATTAAGTGACGGATGGTTTTAGTGGGTAGGAAAGAGTCTTACTAAGCCTGTGTGCTTATAGTCTTATTTTCTTATACCGCAGATCATGCAAGGGGATAATAAGGAAGTAGCAGGAGGGCATTGCAGAATGTGTGTGATAGTGACTTGGCCAAGAGACCATATGTTTGTTTGTCTTATGATAGAACTCTACCTTTACTACTAAGTACTTGAATATGACTCTATGACATGATGCTAATGTATGACATGATGCTAAGTATGATATGATGCTAAAATATGACATGATGCTAAGTATGATATGATGCTAGGTTTAAAGTTAATATGCCAAGTTTCCATGTTATGATGGTAGGAATGGTAGTAAGTGCATGTAGGTGTAAGTTTAAAGTTTTCCGCTGCATTATGATGTCTACATGCCTAAGTATGTGAACGTAACGCCGCTTTATGATGGTCTATAAAAAAAAAAAAAAAAGCGGGCGTTACAATCGATGTGTGACACAGCGTATCTTTGAAGCTAAGAGCATAAGTCCATTTAGCAACGTATTCTATAAAATTGTCTTGGATTGCATATTACCTATTGTCACCAAGAGGAGGTCAAAGATTCGGCTTCCTCACTTTGTAATCATGTATGCATTAGAAAAAAGACTAGATATCGACATCACCTTGCATATCTTCACATCCATTGTCCATTTTTCTCATAGTGTCAATGCCAAAATCTACATGCCTTTCGGTCATGTTTTGACCGAATTCCTTGAATCTAGGGGCATTTGCACTACTAGGGGTGAGGTGCATCAGTTGTCCAAGGACTACGACCAGATCGACTCACGACAGTTGTCCTTGGCGGGGATTGAGTGCCGACAGGGGGAGATGGCCTGGAGACAGCGTTCTGATTCCTCCAGTTCTGATGAGGAGCCTGCTGTGGTGGCTGGGGTTACACAGGAGGAGTTCCCTCTACTTCGGGCAGATGTTCATGGACTGAGGGAGGACTTCCACACATTTTAGCAGCAGCAGGTTGTCATTCAGGGAGCAGTTCAGGGCCTCACAGGGCAGTTTCAGGGGTTCCAGCAGAGACAGGACTAGATGTATGCGATGATGCAGAGCTGAAACCACATGTATCACGCCCCTCCTCCACCTCCTCCAGGCGATGACGAGTAGTTGAGATTGACTTGGTGATGCTAGTGTTGAGAGGGTGTGGCTTGGATTTTATATTTATCTCTCAAACACTTGATTTGGCATTGTAATGCTTAAAACTTTGGGGCTATGACCCTTGTGACTTTCATTATACTTTAGTTTGACTTTTGTATGAAACTTTGGATGTATGCTTTCATATTACTTTATGAAGTTTTCTTTCATAGCTTTGTATTGCTTATATAAATTTTTAGGTCATGTCTTTGATATTGCTTACATTGATTGCAATTCATGATTTGCTATTGAATGGTATGATATTGCTATTACAGGCACAGGAAGTTTCATATATATATATATATATATATATATATGTATATGTCTAGGGTTAAGGGATAAAAGGAGGGGGGTTTTATCATCTTGAGAATGTATAAAGGAAAGGAAGATTTGAAAACAATTCTATGTTTGAAATGGTATCCTGACACATAGAATCAAATAAGGGATAAGAAGTTGATACAAAATGATATTTTTCAAAAGAGTTGGAGTTTGTACCAAAAGTCAAGCATATTTGGTATTTTTCACGAAACCATATTTTTCTAGGGTGGATTATATCCTAAAAAATATGCTTGCAAAATTTTACATTTTTCCAAATTTTATGGAATTTTCTAGGGATTTCTGAAATTCGACTGGAAATTTCAGAAATGGGCTATATCAGTCGACTCCCCTTGGGGCAGTCGACTGATATTTCTGTACGGTTGCAAATTTCACAGACCAGTCGACTGATGTAGGGGCAGTCGACTGGTATGGCTATTGGTTGATTTCTGAGGGGTTTTTCAGAAATAGTTTGGGTTCTTTTTGACACTAGGTTTAAGATTGCTTGGGACAATCATTTTAATGGTGTCAAAGGGGGAGAACTTGTGGTGTTAAGTTAGGTTTGACTTAACTTGGTATTGTGAAAAGTTGAAAATTATGTGGATGACATAGGTTAAGGGGGAGAACATGTGTATGTCTCTTAATGTGCTATGCTTTTAATTTTCAATTATTATTGTTGTTGTTTTACCTAACTTAAACATATTGCCACACACCAAAAAGGGGGAGATTGTTGGGGCAATCGTCCCCAGTATGATCTGGAGGATCATGGGTTTTGATTTGTATGTCAATATGATTAAGTTAGAGTTTTATTATGATCTAATATGTGTATGTGAGTGTGCAGGTTTGCAGGTACACATAGACTTGGTTGGATGTCTTCAGGTACGGTGAAGGGTGGCATGGAGGCAAGCCGTGGGCTTGGGTGCACATCCGTGGGACCATGGACGAAGCAGGGACGATGAGCCGAGGGAAGCGGACTTCGAGGCGTATGTGAAGGATGGCAAGGAGGCAAGCCGTGGGCTTGCGTGCACATCTGAGGGACGAGGGCCAAAGTCGAAGAGGGCTTGAAGGCAACAGATCAGGGTTGCTGGAGCAGGGATGATGAGCCGAGGGATGCAGACTTCGAGGCATGCATGAAGGATAGCATGGAGGCAAGCCGAGGGCTTGTGTACGCATCTGAGGGACGGGAGCCGAATACGAAGAGAGCGTGAAGGCAACAGATCGAGGTTGCTGGATAAAGAGTCAACCAGGTCGTGAGTGTCCGAGTGTTGAGGGATTGTACTCGGGAACTAAGCTGGGAGAGTTTGAGTGCAGAGAGAAAAGTACTCAGGAAGGGTAACCCTAGGCTTAGGGAAGGACCAGTCGACTGCCCCTGGGCAGTCGACTGGTGTGGCTAGAATTCGAAAGGTCACGCTATGAATTTCAAATTCGAGTGAGGCCAGTCGACTGGCCCTGGGGCAGTCGACTGGTAATGGTCACTTTCATCCTCGAGCTCTATTTAAGGGAGCTAGTTTAAGGCCATTTCTTCTTGGAGAAACTTGCTTGGGTAAAGCTTGTTAGTAGCCTATATTGCTCAGATTGTGTACAAGGGTTGTGGCGAGGTTTCTCCACCCACAAGGAGCTACGAGAGCTAGCTAGAGGTGCTCCGGGGAATCATCCACCGAAGGATCGGGATCGTACACCTTACGGACAGCCGTGGAGAAGGAGTTTTATCTCCGAACCACGTAAATCGGTGTGTTCCTCTTAGTTTTATTTTTGGTTTATGTTTATTCCACTTGTGCACAAACATTGTAGAAAGGAAAATTGAAGAAAAGCTATTCACCCCCCCTCTAGCTTGACGATCACGATCCTAACACTCTAGAGTGGAGTAGGTGAGGACGCATTCCCCGGAAGAGGGAACAATAGGTTTCAGTTCAACCTAGGATTTCATTTGAAATCCAAAGTCAGAACCAGACATCTCTGGTTGTCATTCATGCATACATTTACATTATTATACAGTGTTCTTGGACTAACCTTGGTTGTAGGTTAAAGGGACCAACTGCTACGATCAGGGGCGCTTGGGAGGGCTTAGGCGCTCGAGAACCCAGGCGCCTCAGAGGGGTTTTTCGGTAGGTACCAAAACTGAGTTGGCAGTCACGCCATGTTTGCTCCTAGATGCCTCATTGCTCCCAGGCATCCCAGTGGTCCCAGGGACCCAAGAATAGGATAAATGTTGGACGAGTCTACGGATAAGTATGCGGCTGATCCGCTGACGTGTATGGCGCCCCTATATCCTATTAGGTGCCCGAGCTCCAGTATGAAAGGGGGTTCACTCCCTTTGCTTCAAACATCAACTCAAGCACGCGAAAACTCTACGACAAGCTTCCATGCTCATGTTTTCTGCGCAAACAACATTCAAGATCAACGACATGCCGCTCCAACAAGTTCTGCTCTTCTTCTTAAGTGTCGTTGGTATAAAGTTCTCAATTTAGTTCTATATTTAAATCAATATACTTGTACATTGTTTTCCAAATTATAGTATTGCCAAGCGAAGAAGATCAAGGACCGTGGACCATGGAGTAGGAGTCATCACAGACTCCGAACCAAGTAAAACAAATTATGCTAGTAGTGTTTTATCTTGCGAAGCTCTTTATTTCCGCTATTCTTACTCTCGATTAATTTATGAAAAATATGATATCGATATTCATCCTGCCCTCTATCGATCATAACGATCCCACAACCCTGAGGTATTAGCTACCTGTCACTTATGTTGTTATATTGATGTTCAAAAGAGTGAGCATTCAAAATAAAGAAATTGGATAATTGTTCGAACTACATTAGAGCAGTATATTAATTGAGATACTGTATTATTTGTATATAGCTTTTCTTCTTCAAAACATTGTCACCACTTGCTGTCTATTCCATTGTCGCCGGCTGTTGTTGTTGGTTGTCGGCCACGAATAATGGTCGGCCGCCAGCGGTGGTTGTTGGTCATCATTGCCGGTTGTCGGCCGCGAATAATGGCTGGCAGCCGGCGGTGGTCGCCGGCAGTCATTGTCGATCGTCGGCCAAGAATAATGGTCGCCGACCGTCGTTGTCGGTCATCAGCCGTGAATAATGGTCGTCGGCCATCGTTATTGGTCGTCGGTCGCGAATAATGGTCGTTGACCGTGAATAATAGTCGTCGGTCGTTATTGTTGGTCCTCGGCCTCGAATAATGGTCGTCGGCCATCGTTGCCGGTCGCCGGTCGCCCGTCGCCGGCAGCAGTCGCCGACAGTCATTGCCGGTGGTCGCCCGCGAATAATGCTTCTTTTGCTAAGGTAAATATTGGAGGATAATTTTGAAAATATAAGTTTCATAACTCCGGAATCAAGAAAAACCTTACTTTCCTAAGATTTTTGTATTCCGGATTGCATGCCCCTTTTGCTGACGTGTCGGGCATCTATCATTACTTGGGAATCACTGATTATCTAAACCAAATAAGATTTTTGTTGATAACCTTGGATGGATAACCAAGGTTATCAAGGATAACCCCCAACCGACGCATCCTTAGTGATATGAATTTCATCCCTCCTTCATTTACTTCTATGACCCTGTACCTTCCACCTTTAATGTTGCTTTTAGGAACTCTTCTTCGAGAAGTTCCTTACCGCTATAAAACTTCACCCATTTCCTCTTATCTACTTCATTCTCCCTTTTCTCCTATATTATATGTTTATGAACTCAAATATCCTGCATGGCTGGTCCTTCTTCCTCTATACCTGTATGATATTCCCTCTCTCCTCAAGAAGCAATGCCAGTTTTCTTTTTAGGATTCATATTTACTATGAGCTATGATAGAGAACGTAAAATTATAACGTGAAACTCAACGTAAATGACATGGCACTTTTCGTATACACGTCTGATTGTCACTTGGACACTGACGGCGGCCTCCGACCGCCGCCCCGAACAAAACTATAACCTGAGGGACACAGTGAACTCGTTGAGGATCGCTACAATTAGAGTGTCACGTCATTCACATTAAATTTCACATTGAAAATTCATGTTATCTATCCATTTTGATTTACTATAATCTTCATCTACATGTTTTCTTTGCTACCTTTCAGGAACTTACCATAGATTCATCTCATCCCCTTTTAAAGACCTACCCATTGATTTTCTCAAATTTGGAGAGGATCAATGCTACCTTGGCACAGTTTTGTATAATAGGCAATAGTCAATTCATGGAGCTAGCAATCAAATATACTCATGCTTTGGATGACCTACAAGAGTCCCGGGAGAGGGAGAATACTATAGTGCATCGAACAATGGTGCTTTAGGAATAAGTGTATAGCCTGAAAAGGCAAGTGGAGCAGAGTCACTGTAACGCCCGTAAAATCCTCTCAATATTTTTCTTTAAAATATTGATCATGCCTATATCGATTCTTGAGTAACATATGAATACTAGTATGAACCTTAGCATGATTTCTTATATAGATTAAAAAGCTAAGTACTAATGGGCCTTACATGGGCCCTTCTAGTACCATGGCTATTAGTGGACCTTGGGTAGAATTTTAACATAAATAGAAATGAATTCCAATTAGGAATATTAGCATAACTCTTAGTGGGCTCTTATGTGGGCCTTGCCAAAAATAAGAGTAAATGGGATAAAAAGAAAGTGCATGCACCAAGGATTGAACCTTGGACCTAGAATAGAGGCAAAGTCTCATCATGCATGTACTAACTAATTCACCTAGCAAGGGAGTGCTAGTGGAAAAGGAAGAAGAATTTAGTTGAGGCTAAAGGAAGTGGAAGAGGCACCATGTGAAGAGGCACCATGCCCCTTCACTTAGTATAAAAGGGATGGATGAGAAGTGAAGAGGCTTAAGTTACTTTTCTCCTTTTCTTCTTCCACCAAGGCTCTTCCTCTCCCTCTCATCTTCCTCCTGCTTGCCGAGACAACAAGAGGGTTCTTCCCCTTGGAAAAACTTCACAAGAGGACTCCCTCTTGAAGATCCAAGTTTTCCTACAAGGCTACAAGGGCAAGGGGTGTTCTAAGGTCAAGAAGGTCTTCATCTTTTTCTCTATTTAAGGTTTATAACCAAGACAACAAGAGGTAAGACTCCCTCACCTGTGGTATAATAGTTTTTATGTTGTCTTACATGATTTAAGATTTTGTTTGGGCTCTATGTTGTGAAAACCATGGGATTAGGGCTTCCTAAGGTTTCGGCCAAGCACCCTTTTAGGGTTTAGGTTGATGTTAAAACCTCACTTATGTTTCCTAATGCTTTCTCATGATAAAATAAGAATGAATGGTGAGTTGTGGAATTTTTGTAGCACCCTAAGTCCCTCATGAAGTTTCGGCCACCTTCCCCATTTCATGGTTAGGATTAGATCTAACCTTACAAGCATGCTTATTGTGATTCCCTATGATTCAATGGAGGTTAATTGTGAGTTATATGAATTTTCCATGGACTTGTGACTCCTCTAGGGTTTCGGCCAAAGACCCAACTCATGGTTAGAAATTAGGGTTAGCCCCAATCATGTGTTCTAATGGCTTTCTATGGCATTGTATGTATTGTATGGGTGTTATGTTACTTATGGTACCTCACATGCTTACTTGAATAAGGGGACTTCCATCTACAACTTTCGGCCAAGCACCAATTCTAGGGTTTGGGTTAGTCTAAGCTTTCAAGTGTACTTGTTTATGGCTTATTATGATGTAGATATATGTTCAAGCATGTTGTATGAATTTTATGATACCTAAAACCTAACTTTATGTGCTATGCATCATGACCTTGTATGCTTATATTATGTGCCATGTTTTATTAGGTTTTATTCATGAATATTTTAAATCATATACCATGAACACATGTGTTGTGAAGTATACATCATGTTTATGTAGAATTATGCATGCATTAGGTTAAATGTCTTGAACATATGTATATTATGGTTATGTAGACATATGCATTTTTTATGTTGAATATCATAAACCTATGTAGTATGTATCATGTTCATATGGATCCTACCCATGCATGCTTTATGATAGATACCATGATCATGTATGCTATGTGATATGTACCATATATGAGAAAACTTATCTATGCATGCTTATCCTATGTACCATGATCATGCAAACTTTATGAACTAAGATGATGTTTATGCCTTAAGGCATAATTATGTATGTATGTCATGCCTTATGAATGAAGATGATGTTCATACTTTTAAGGCATAATGATATTATGCATTAACTATGAATGATGAAATGCTAAGTATGCTTTATACCATGCTTCATGTATTAAGATAATGTTTATGTCTTTAATTATGCGATGTAAGTTCTATGAATGATGAAATGCCAAGAGTAATTCTTATGATGTAAAAAGAAGCATGTGAAGCTATTTACTTTATGGATGGGCTTGTACCGGACCCTAAAAAGGTCCAAGGGATGGGCTCCTTATGAAAGCCTCGGTTCAGGACTACCGTGGACTACCGTAGCTATCCAACAGGGATGGGCTCTTTATGAAAGTCTCGGTTCTGGACTACCGTAGTTGTCCCTAGGTTGAAGGTAACCTAGTACCCTAGTAGGTCGAGACTAGCTACCTTGCATTTACTTAGGGATGCGCGCAAATACTGGATGTATGTATGTGGTACAAGCCGGGGCCCCCTATGATGTTGAGATTATGTTTAAGTATTTACAATTATGATTTTCAAATAAGCATCCTTATGTTATGTGTATTTAATTCATGCATTCATTCATGTTATGCATCTATTCCATGTCAAGTATTTAATATGCTTATGTTTTATGTCAAGAACTTCTCCATATCAGGTATGTTATGTGCTTATATTTATGTCAAGTACTTCTTATGTCATGAGCTCCATGCACTTTCATTTCATGTTAAGCACTTCCATATGATTATATGTTTTCATGTACAGCTATATGCCTCCTCATGTCAAATGCTTTATGAATACCTTCTCATGATATGCTTTTGTTTTATGTCACACTCTTTATGTTATGCCCTTTTCATTGACTATATGTGACGTATGGTTTTAGTGAGTAGGAAAGGGTCTTACTAAGCCTATGTGTTTATAAGTTTTATTTTTCTTATACCGCAGATCAAGCAAGAGGATACTAAGCTAAGGGAAGCAGCAGGAGGGGCAAGTGTGTGTGTGTGGCTGTGACATGGCAAAAGAAAAAGAAAAGATCCTATTACTCATAATTGTCATATGTCTTATGTTTTGCATGGTCATCTTAGTTTTCATGCTATACTTTATGATGGTTTTTCTTAAGAACAACTTACCAGGAATATGTTATTTCTTATGTTGCTTATGAATAACTTATGTTGATTTCTATATCGTATTTTATTGTCATACTTATCATTGCTAAATTATGATGTTAACATGCTATACCATGATGTGTTCGTTTAGAACAATATGTTTAATGCAAGCATGTTCAAGAATGTTATGCCTCCCATGCTATGTCTTATGTTATGACAATGCTAAGTTTACCAAGTAACCATGTTAAAGAATGATAGTTAAGAGAAGTCAACAGGATTCAAGTTTAAAATTGCATGGTTTAAACACATATGTAGGAAATTTTAAATTATTCCGCTACATTAAGATCTCCATATGCGTATATGTATGTTCGCGTAGCGCCGCTTCCTGCCTACATCGTAGGGCGGGAAGGGCGGGCGTTACAGTCACTCTCTACCTACCATCATGTGATCACGTGAGGTCCTATGCATGAGGTTGTGTATTATTGAGCCAAGAGTTGTAGTTTATAACTGGTTATCTTTCTCTTCATCAGCCTAAAATAAGCTGTCTGCAATCATTTTCCTTGCAAATGCACTATCTTTGCCTAACATGGGTTAGATTGCATTGCCTTTGATTGTTGACAACCTATATTTTATTTGATATTTCATAACACATAATCACTTTACCTCTTCACTCCAATGTTTCGTGGAGATTCGTGCAAAGTATCGTTTAAATGATGTATTTCTCCCTGAACTTCGCACCCCTTATTTTACTCTATCAACGTTTTCCAAGGGTTGTGATCATTAATATTCCCGCTATTAAGATTGTTGATTTCAAATTTCAAAGGATTCAGACTTTACATATTCTCTCGCTTTCCATTGACGTCTTAGGCTATGAGGGAACCTACAACGATGCGTTATAATGCTCGATTAACACACCGTCCGCGTTAAAGCCGTTGCGACGAGCACGTTAATGCGCTGACACGATGAATGCGTTCAGATGTATAAACGTATTCATTGTGTGTGACATGACATCCCCAATCGATTCTGGGAGTCCCCAATCGATTAGGGGTGTCCGTAATCGATTGGAGAATCGATTACGGGTCTCCCCAATCGATTGGGGGGTGGCCCAATCGATTGGGTAGGGGGCTATTTTGAACAGCCCCCAATCGATTGGGCAGCCCCCCCCCCAATCGATTAGGGAGCCTCGTGGAACACTTTGGAACAATGACTTTAATCAATTAGGACTGCCGTAATCGATTAAAATTGGACAACAGTCACCTAAATGGCTCGTAAACGGTCACAAACGACTATTTTAATAAAAATAAATAAATTTTCATCTATAAATACTCATCAACTCTCATTTCAATCTTCAAATAGCTCCCTCCCAATCACTCTCATTCCAATCTTCAAACACCTTCCTCCCTCTTAAAAATCTCCTCTCTAGTATTTTCTTCTGAAATGGATGAAAATAATCGTGATTTTTTTAGAAATTGTTTAGAAAATACTTCTTTCCAAAATTCCCAAACTCCACCAAATTATCCATATTTTTCATATCCACCAAATTATCCACATAATCCATACCCACCAAATAACCCATATGTTTCATATCCACCTAATTATCCATATAATCCATATCTACAAAATTATCCATCCAATCCACTTGCAACCGGCATGCCTTTTCCATCTCTGATGGAAAGTGATCCATTTACTCCGACTTTTGTTCTAGAGACTCAAGTGTCCGACCGTGAATCTCCAATTGAAGTTGTTAATTTAGATAAGGCGGATTCTGATGTTGAGGGTAGAAGAAAATACCAACATGGAGTAAGTCTGAAGATAAAATTTTGGCCTGGTCATTTGTCACTATCAACAACGATCCAATCATCGATAATGATCAGAAGATGGATGCATTCTGGGGTCGTGTTGCTAGCTAGTACAATGAGAATAGTCCTCAAGGTACACCCAACAGAAATGCAAGTATCATACGATCGCACTGGCACAATACCATACAAAAAATGGTATATCACTTCAACGCAAATTACAATAGCGTTTATAGTGCATATAATAGCGGCCACAGTGATGAAGATATATTGCAGTTTGCGTATGAAAAATATCATGAAGAAAATAATGACATTGCATTTAATCTTGAGCATGTGTGGAGGATAGTAAAAGTTGATCCAATGTTTTGCTCCACAGTCTGTTGATCACATTGTTAGCACAAAGAAGACAAGAACCTCAGAGTCGGGAGCAAGCAACTCCTCATCTAGCCAAGATACTAGTTTACATGTAGACCTAAATGAAGAAGAAACTCGTCTAATGGGTCAAAAGGCAGCAAAAAGAAAAGGAAAAGACAAAATGAAATCAGACATTGAAGGTATGACAACAAATTTGGATAATATGTTTGCAAAATTTATTGAGTATACAAGCATCAAAAAGATTGAAGTTGGAATGAAACAAAAACAACTCGAAGTTGATGAAATGAAAGCAAAAGCTGTTGAAATAAACGCAAAGACTGCCTTAGCCAAAGTTCAATTAAAAGAATATGCATTCCTTTCGAAAGATACCTCGCAAATGACATAAGAGCAATTTATCATCTATCAGCATTTATGTCAAGAGATTAAGAAGAGATGGAATATGTAATTTTCATTTATTATAATTTTCAATTAATGTAATTTTCAAACATTAACCTTTTAAATTAATGTAATTTCTTATTATTTTACTTTCTTATCTTCATTATAATTTCTGATCAATTAATATAACCATTGCAAACTAGCCGTTGGAATATAGCTATTGTAATATGGCAGTTAGAATATAGCCGTTGTAATATAGCTGTTAGAATATAGCCGTTGACAAGAACAAATAAATAGACACCTTGTGCTCTACAATTTTTCATTCTCCAAGTAGCTGACAAATTCGTTTCCTCTTCATTCTTCATTCTTCCTCCAAATATGTCTCAATCTTCAAGTAGCACCACGTCTGACTCGATAAGTGAAAATGAAGTCCATGTTGAAGATGTTGACGAAGGTTATGATCCAGGAAATGAGCTAATGTCATTGATACTTCAACAAAGCCGACAAATAGTTGAAGCATATCAAAGTAATAACGAGATGCGGCGAAGAAGAAGGTTTATCCAAAGAAATCGTGAAGTCGGGCATGTGAGACTCTTCAATGATTATTTCTCCACAGATTCAGTGTATCCAGATCAAATATTTCAAAGATGATTTCGTATGCGAAGATATTTATTTTGTTGCATAGTGAATGCACTTGAGAGTCGTTCATCATTTTTTTGGCAGAGGTATGATGCTGCGAGTAGACAAGGCTTTACACCACGACAAAAATGCACAGCTGCGATTGCCAATTAGCTTATGGAGTCCCAAACGACCATCTTGACGAGTACCTACGCATGGGTGAATCAACTGTGATTTAGTGGCTTTTCAAGTTTTGCATTTATGTGGTAGAACTGTTTCGAGATCAATACTTGAGAAGACCAAATGTTGATGATGTTCAAAGTCTTCTTCAAATGCATGATGAGAGGTATGGCTTCCCTGGAATGTTAGGCAGCTTTGATTGCATGCATTGGGAATGGAAAAATTGTCCAATTGCTTGGAAAGGTCAATTTACAAGAGGACATGGATCACCAACAATCGTGCTTAAAATGGTCGCGTCACAAGATTTATGGATATGACATGCATTCTTCGGTGTCACAGGTTCACGTAATGATCATAATGTGTTGTATGAATCTCCCATATTCAATAACATTTTGCAAGGAAATGCCCTGGAGATTAATTTCACGATCAACGACACTCAATATAGGAAAGAGTATTATCTAACAGATAGAATATATCCGGAATGGGCTACTTTCATGAAAGCTTTTTCTTGTCCGGAAGATCCCAAGAGGAGATTGTTTAAGGAAAGACAAGAGGCTGCAAGGAAAGATGTTGAACGAGCATTTGAGGTGCTTCAAGCTCGATAGGCAATTGTCAAAGGTCTAGTTCGTTATTGGTATAGAAAAAAGTTAAAACATATTATATTAGCGTGTATTATTTTGTACAACATGATTGTAGAAGATGAGGGGGATCACGTGACAAATTGGTACAATGATGAAGGCGACGAACCCGCACAACCTGTCCAAGGCTCAAACCGAGGATTTCATGATTATCTCCAGATAAATTTCCAACTATGTGCAATCATGTGCATCACCAACGTCGTGCCGACTTAGTTGAACATATTTGGTTACAATACAACAACCTCTGAACTAGTATTTTATTGTTTCTCTTTATGTTAATTTATATGTTATCTTTTAATTATATGCAAGTGTATTTTTTTATGTTGTTCTCTTTCCTTTCAAATTTATAATAATAATTTAAATTTAAAATAATAATAAATATATTTTAAAATATTATTATTATTTATTTTAAATAATAATCATTTAAATTGGTAAATAAAGTTGAAAATAAAAAATATGTTTGTAAGAGAATGAATATGTGAGAGAATGTATATGTGGTATGTGGATCCCATAAATAATGGGGGTTGAATGTTAAACGAATGTGAGAGAATGAAGATGTTAATGTTAATTTGTATGTGGCATGTGAGTCTCATGCTTTTTGATGAGGTGGTAGGTGTCATAACGTTAAAGATATTAAATGGTTGCGGATGTCCTAAAAACTGACATTCGCTATGTTAACCCCATGAATATACCCTCGTGTGATCACTAATTCTCCCTTTATCCTCATTTCTTGTCATAACCTCGTGAGGCTCAGAAGATGAAACAATCAAAATTGGAAACATCACCGTGTTCCTCGAAACCACCCCAAACTTCATCCCCAAGGATGCAGTCGACTACAAGGGTTTCATCCTCTTCCAAGAGGACTGTTAAAAAGCTTCCTTTGGTGTCGATGGCACTGCGTTGACGTTCTATGAGGGTGGCTCTGGCTATAATTCTCAACTTCCATCCATTAAGGCTAGGGCAAAAGTTATAGAGAAGCTATATTCTCAAGCCATTGTCACTTTGGAGTTGTTACAGAGAGAAAAGGATTGTTAAAAGAATTGGATTTGCTAGGGGTGTCAATTCGGGTGGGTCGGGTCAGGTTCGGGTCGGGTTGGGAAATTTTTTTTTTTTTAACTCCCAACTCGAACCCGACCCGAACCTGATTTCAACCCGAAACCCCCAAACCCGAACCCGACCAACCCGACCAAACCCGACCCGACCCGACCCGAATAATCCGAAAAAATCGATTCAAAACGTCTTTTTTCGCCATTTTCCCTATAATTCTTCACTTTTATCTCAATACTTCATCATGATCATACTATATTGATATAAATATACATAAAAATATCTTAATTTTTAAAATAAAATTTAATTTAACCCCAAAAAATCCACAAAATATTAAATTTCGGGTCAATCCGAACCCGACCCGACCCGAACCCAACCCGAAATTTTTTCAACCCAAACCCCCAACCCGAACCCGGAAATTTTCAACCCGAATCCGATTTTTTTCGGGTCGATTCGGGTTGGGTCGTCGGGTCGTGTTGATTTTTGACACCCCTAAGATTTGCTACGTGAGTCAACCCCGTCCCGTGTAAAATAAAAATAAGAAAAAATTATCTTGTCATAGTCTGGGTATACCATGTTCTCCTTTTGAATTTTGTCCCATGTTTCGAAGTGATAGCTGTAAATATTACTAGCCTTGTTTTTTAATGCATTGCCATTGTGATTGTGCCATTTATTGACTTGCGTCTTGCAAATAATTACAAATCAATTTCGTATATCTCAGTGCAAAATTAGCATGACACAAATTGAAACGTCACGTTTATTTGTTCGCATATTTTTTAAGAGGGTGAGTAGCTATTTATCATAATTACTCCTTATTCTCGAATAGACAATACCTCTGGAACTTTAGTATAAAAGAATCCTCTTGTTTCGAAATCATATATACACCTTACCTCCATCTCTTCTTTGCATGCTGCGAACTATTGGAATGTCACACCATCACTCAGGAGATTGGGGGAAAACTCCATATGTCGGGATGCTATGGAGTAGTCGAAAAACAAAACCCACTACAAGGGATGTTAAAATGCCATTTCTCTCAGAAGGATCCTTTGAGGCTTAACAATTCTATCCCTGTGTCGGTGGCTTCCTTAGAATTGGAAGCTTACTTTGCATCCTGGTGAAGTCTCATAACTTCTCCCTTGTTATACTACTTATTTGCTCTTTCTTCGTAAAGTTTGCATGTTTAGGTTTTGATAGGGATGAGTCTCCTAAAGTGGACACGTGATACGGGAAAACTACATGGCAGACAGGTCAGAGCTCTGAGGACAGACCGAGACTACCTCGGAGGGTGAATCAAGCCTTAAGGTCAAACTGGCCAGCGGGCTCAGAGATCACCTCAGGAGAGCAGATCAAAGCCCCGAGGTCAGACCGAAGGTCAAGCTCCCGAGACCACCTCGGGAGAATAGATAAAGTCCCCCGAAGTCAGACCGGAGGTCGGGTCACGAGCCCCTCTAGACAAAATGAACAAAGGCCCCGAGATCAGCTCGGGAGATGAGACTCCGAGACCTACTCGGGAGAGTGTAGCCCAACGATCAATGCATCAGACAACCTGACTTCAAGTAGTCATTCCTCTTTCCAGAATGGAAAGGTCATCGGATAATTATTGTCCATAACACGCGGCAATTAAGGCCTTAATGATCGCAGCGGTCGTTACCTAGATGTTATCATATAACCGATGATTAGGGAGCGTGGAGGAGAATGTGGAGACACATGTGACTAAGCTCTCAGGTATATAAGGTGTTTTAACATCCAGATAAAGGGGGTATGCTTTCCGAACTTGCACAAATTTGGATTCCACATTGACTTCCGAAAAGAATTCTGATTCCTGACTTGAGCGTCGGAGTGGGCTCCAGTGGAAAACTTTTCGGTGTGTTGCCATTAACGCTCGTGTTAATATCGTAGGACGCGATCAACTTCTCCCCGTCATCGTCCTCATGGGATGCTCTTTGGTGACTAGTCGTCCGTGTCAATTCCTTCCGGAACAAGTTTGGCATCGTGTGTGGGAGTGGACCATATACGGTTGTCAAGAAGCTCACGGAGGTAGCTATTGCCTACAAGACAACAAGGGTAAAAAGCTGGATAGGCCATGGCATTCAAATCACCTCCAGCCCTACCGTACTCGGTGAGATTTGTGAGATACCATATGTATATGTATGTGTGTTTGTACAATCTTGCAGTTTCAATAATGAAAGAAGCATGCGAATTATCTCACCAAGATCAGCGTCATTGGTTAAAACCCTTACTACCTCATGGTGCTGCGGATGTCCGAGGTAAGTAGGCCTGATCGTGGTGCTGTGAATGCCCGACTAGGAGTTGCCAAAATCCTATTACCTCGTGGTGCTGCGGATGCCCGAGGTGAGTAAGCCTAGTCATGGTGCAGCGGATGCCCGACCAGGAGCTGTCAAAAACCTACTACCTCGTGGTGCTGTGGATGCCCGAGGTGAGTAGGCCTGGTCGTGGTGCTGCGGATGCTCGACCAGGAGCTGTAAAAACCCTACTACCACGTGGTGCTGCGGATGCCCGAGGTGAGTAGGTTAGGTCATGGTGTTGAGGTGCCCGACCAGGAGCAACAAAAACCCTACTACCTCGTGGTGCTACGAATGCCCGAGGTGAGTAGGCCTGGTTCTGGTGCTGCGGATGCCCGACCAGGAGCTGCTAAAACCCTACTATCTCGTGGTGCTGTGGATGCCCGAGGTGAGTAGGCCTGGTCGTGGTGCTGTGGATGCCCAACCAACAGCTGCCAAAACCCTACTAACTCGTGGTACTGTTGATGCCCGAGGTGAGTAGGCCTGGTCGTGGTGCTACGGATGCCCAATCAAGAGTTGCCGAAAACCTACTACCTCGTGGTGGTGCGGATGACCGACTGGGAGCTGTCAAAACCCTACTATCTCATGGTTTTGCGGATGCCCAACCAGGAGCTACCAAAACCCTACAATCTCGTGGTGCTGCGGATGCCCGACTAAGAGCTGCCGAATCCCTACTACCTCATGGTACTGCGGATGCCCGAGGTGAGTAGGTTTGGTTGTGGTGCTGCAGATGCTCGACCATGAGTTTCCAAAACCCGACTACCTCGTGGTATGCCCAAGGTGAGTAGGCCTGGTCGTGGTGCCGAGGATGCCCGACCAGGAGCAGCAAAAACCCTACTACCTCGTGGTGTTGTAGATGCTCGAGGTGAGTAAGCCTGGTCGGGGTGCGGCAGATGCCCGATCAAGGGTCGCCTAAGCTTTTACCTTCTTGTGGCACCGAAGATGCCTAAGATGCTGAGCTGAGGTGATGTTGCCAAGAATAACTTGGACCTATATCCTCTGGAATTGCATCAGCTCCTGGGAATACATTGGCTTGGGCGATATATTGGGCATACCGAGTCTTGTCCTTGCTCGCACAGGAGATTAGCCACACATTAGTGCTTCACTTCTCCCCTAATGTTAGGCCTAGCGTGTGTAAGGAGGTCTATATGGGAGAAGTGCTGAGGGAGGATACACAACCAATCGACAGCAAGACATTGATGATAAATGAATTTCATTTATTATTGAAGGTTACACTTGAAGTGTATTCAATCATGCATAGAAGAGAAATATGCTTCATTCAATTCGGAGTACATTTTACAAAGTATAAAAGAATGAATGAAAACGAACAAAAGACATATATATTCAGAAAAAGACATACTCAGAGTACAAAGGACAATGGCATAAAAATATTTCATTCAAAATTTGGGATTATATTTGGAAGTACATGGGAAAAAGAAAGATAAAATACATCCGACAGCTACAACTCTTTCTCCTTGGGCGGTAGCTCCTCCCAAGCTTGGCTGACACTGAGGAAGTCGAGGTCGGCATCCGACTGCAGCACTCTCGTTCGCTGAATTTGCTGGACAACTCCGTTGAAGCCTTGCTTCAACCGCCTAAGCACTTGGATGGCCAGGAGGATCCCAAACTCGTCGGAATGGAGAAACTCATCCTTGAACGCCGCCCTCGCCTTTGCCTACCGAGACTTTTCATCGGCCTTATAGGTCTGCAGTTCTTCCACATCTTGGTCCCGTACGGTCCTCAACTTAGCTGCCTCGGAGGATTACTGATCCCGAGCCACCCGGAGTTCCTCGAGCTGCTTCATGCCAGCCTGGACTTGCGGCTGAGCCCGCTCCGAATCTTCCTGAAATTGGCGGGCGTCTTCTGCCCACTTGGCCTCCCGCTCTTCCGAGCGATTATTCTAGTGCGATAGGTGCTCCACCTCGTCAGTGAGAGTCTTTGTTAGCTTTGACAGGAGCAGCACCTAGTGGTTCCCACTTTTCAGGGCAGACTCAGAGGCCAACAGGGAGTCCATATAGTGCTCCACTTTAGCCCGAAGGCCCTTGTTTACCTCTGCCTAAATCTGGCCCTCCTTATGAGCTTGGTAGACCTCTGCCTCTAATTCTGCTATCTGTTGGTGCAAGGCATCAGTCTCTTGCTCGAAGGATAAGCGTTTGCCCAAGGAAAGACAGTAGGACACAGCCTGCCACAGAAAATAACAGAAGTCAATAAAATGAAACAATAACAAGAGTAAAGCACCGAAGTTGTACCTGGAGAAGGGATTCGTGCAGGGTGGTGAGTGGCCCAGCTGACGCATTTGCGCTCTTCCCTTGTGCGGTTTTGTAGGCCCCTGAGGGGATGATCTCTCGGTGTGACGGTGGAAACGAGTAGCCTCGATAGGTAATTTGGAGGGCCCTAGGATGTCCTCTTCTGTGCTAGAAATCTCTTCAGGGGTATGACCCTCCGCCGAGGCCTCCTTTAACACCAAGGGGTGGGGGCCGATAGAAGCTGCCTTCTCCACCACCTTTTCCTTCCAGCGCAGACGGGCACTCGTGAGAATAGGCTTGGCAGGCTTCACCTCCTTGCCCTTGAGGTTGTTGGGGGTCTTAGCCGCTTTTGAGCGACCCTCGGTCTGTCCCACCGACGCCGCAATAGCTGGCCTGGTCCTCCTGAAATGTTGGGAGAGAGGAACAACATCCTCCTCGTCCGCCGCCACCCTAGCCTGGCGAGTTCTCTTTTGGTGGTGCTCCGAAGGGGTCGAGGGCTTCCGCCTGTGGTCTTTTGGCGCATGTTCTTCATCCACCCCCTCCTCAGCTGGTAGGATGAGTCGTGGCCGGTTTGTCGGTGGTCGGCTTGATCTCTTGGTAGGCCCTGCCTTCGTGGTAGGATCCTTGACTGACAATTCCATGGCACCATCCCTCTCTTCAGATGCAACCTTGGCGTTCGAAGGTTGGGTGGTGGCCTGCTCCTCGCTGGCGACCTTGGCAGAGCCCTCGCATGACCCGATCACGGAGAGAGGAGCAGTCGGGGGAGGGGCCAAGGCTTATTTGCTAGCCAGCTCCCACTTGAGTAGCTTGTTCATTACCCGAGATAGCATGATGTCCTCTGCGAGGCAAAAAAAAATGACAAAAACATCAGTTAGAATCGACAAGCATTTAACAAAAACAAGAACATACTGAGGCTGGGGTTGATGCTGGTGGCTTTGGAGCTAAACCTAGCCCGGTACAAGAGCTCTTCACTTTGCACCAGGAGGGGTCGTGAAACTCCATATTGGCCAAGATGCCTCTGGCCCGCTGGTAACCCAGTTCATGCTAAAAGTCGCCCAGCTCTGGAATGGCTGGTAGATCATCTCTCCAACGGGTGGGGCCAAAGGGTGTGCAGGAAGTTAAATAAAGAAGAAGCGTTCCTTCCATCCCTTATGGGAGGAAGGAAGGCCCCCTATGAACCTATGGCTGGGGTGAGCAATGAAATCAAAAGCCCCCCTAGATGCTTGGGTGGGGATGAAGAAAAAAAATGAAAGAAACCTGCGGTTAAAAGAATATTGAAAAGTTTGAAGAGGATGAACCCCCACCCATTTGAATGATAGCGTTCGGAGCCATTTGATGTAACAGGATATCAAAATAAGAAGAGATACTCATGAAAAAAGGGAGAAGAGGAAAGTGTATACCTAGTTCTACCTGCCCTAAGAAGAAGGTGGAAACCCCTATAGGAGGTTCTACGGGGGATTGGTCTAGCCTAGGGACTTCTACCTCCAACTCCTCCAGAATGTCATACGCATCGCAGGCGGCTCGGAGGGTGTCTATCTTTACTCTAGACAAAGTGGCCTCATACCACTCCGGACGGTAGACTAGTTTCCCCTCCTGTTTCTCTTTTGCACCCTGAGTTCTCTTTCCCTTTCCTTCCTTACCCATGGTACAGAAGAGGACAAGAAGAAAGGTGAACAAGACTTATGCAGGGAAACGAAGCCTCAGCAGAGGGGAATTTTGGTGAACGGAGATGGGACGCGCAGTCTCTGATAGTCGGCAATGCAAGAAGATAGAAGGACGCTTCTGCGTTCCCTTTTTATAAAGGAGAGGCCGTCCTCGTGTGGACAATGGGGGTGCGACACGTGGATGCTGATGTCGAGGCGTCACCCCTCTTTATGGCCGTCATTTGGTATGGCCTTGCGTCGCATATCAGTAGGAGATCGCAAAGAAAAGATCTGGGTACGTGGCAAGGCTATATTCGTAGAGATGTTCTGTCACCGTTAAGAGACCTCATGCGCTTTTAATGGGTCATAGACAACTATCATTGTCGCACCTCAAAACTCGTAGAGCCTTTTTCGACTAATTCAAAAGACTGCCTTGGGCCAGGGGATGAAGTTTTGATTCCTTGCCCCGATAAGCTGCCAAAGGAGAAGTAATGAACACATGGACCCGCAGATACGTAGTTTCCCTTCGTTGTACCACCTGTCTAATCAGTCAGCCACACCTCCTTTGATTAGACTTGAAGGAGAGCTTGTGATAGGGATGAGCATCCCAAGGTGGACACGTGGCACGGGGAAGCTACGTGGTAGGAGCTGATAGGTCAAAGCTCTGAGGATAAATCGAGACTACCTCGGAGGGTGAACCAAGCCCTGAGGTCAGACCAGCCATCGATCTCTCGAGATCACCTCGGGAGAGAAGATCAAAACCCCGAGGTTAGATCGAGTGTCAGGCTCCCGAGACTACCATGGGAGAATAGATAAAGTCCCCCGAGGTCACACTGGAGGTCAGGTCCCGAGCCCCTCTCGGCAAAATAAACAAAGGCCCCGAGGTCAGCTCGGGAGACGAGACCCCAAGACTTACTCAGGAGAGTGGAATACAACGATCAATGTATCAGACAACCCAACTTCAAGAAGTCATTGTTGGATCGATTCCGTATGCTAAAGGGGGTGAATAGCGTTTCTTCGAAGTCTTTCTTCCTACACGGTTAGTTGCGCAAGCGGAATATACAATAAAAACAATAAAACAATACTAACCAATGCTAACAACGAATATTTACTTGGTATCCACCCCGGATGGGTGACTAATCTAAGAATTCGTCGGTGGATCACTCCCCAGATAATCTCCGGCTAGCTCTCGTCGCTCCTTGTGGGTGGAGAAACCTCGCCACAATCCCAAGCAAACCTTTGAGCACAAAGACTACTATCTTGCCTTTAACCAAGATAAGATTCGTCAAGAATCTTAGCCACCACGAAGTCCTCTTTAAATAGGACTCGGGCTAAAACCCTCACCACCAGTCGACTGCCCCCAGGGCAGTTGACCGGTGCCACTGAAATTCGACCGTTGCAACCCCAACATTTGAATTCGCAGCCAACTCACTAGCCACATACCAGTCGACTGCCCCCAGGGCAGTTGACTAGTCCAGGACTAAAACCCTTCTGTGAGTTTCATCAGTTGACTGCCCCCAGGCCAGTCGACTGGTCTACTCACCCACCTAAGGTTACCCTTGCCGAGTACATTCCCACAGCACTCGTACCCTCACGACTCATCTGACTCCTCATCCGCAGCCTTGACTGTTGCCTTCGTGCCCTCTTCATCTTCGGCTCCCGCCCCTCGGATGCACGCAAGCCTCCAGCTTGCCTCCATGCAATCATTCACGCATGCCTCGAAGTCCGTACCCCTCTGCTCATTGTCCCTGCTCTCCAAGGTCCCTTGGTGCACACAAGCCTCCAGCTTGTCTCCATGCCACCCTTCACCGTACCGAGGCCGTCCAGTCATGTCCATATGTGTAACCTGTACAACCTGCACACTCAACATACACATATAAGAACACAAGGGTAAACCTAACTTAAACTCTTTGCCCAAACATCAAAACACTTGGTCACTCCGGACCACAGATTGCCTCAACAAGCTCCCCCTTTTTGATGTTTGGCAATACGTTTAAATTAGGGAAACAAGATAGTAGTCAATAGAAAAACCATGCTAAAACAAATGCATATGCAATGCATACATGGATCCTATCCCAAGACATCCTACACCTAACCCTTCAAGTTAGGAATTTTCACAAAGGGATCCTATCCCAAGGCATCCCACACCTAACCCTCCAAGTTAGGACTTTTTCACACACCTAACTCTCCAAGTTAGGACTTTTCACACCTAACCCTCCAAGTTAGGCCTTTTTACACTTAACCCTCCAAGTTAGGATTTTTCACACCTAACCCTCCAAGTTAGGATTTTTCACACCTAACCCTCCAAGTTAGGATTTTTCCACACCTAACCCTCCAGCTTTGGAATTTTCTATACCTAACCCTCCATGTTTGGAATTTTCACACAAAACGGGCTTTTTAAAGCTTCTCCAAAGCTCCCCCTACATTGAACTTACAAAGGCTTTTTAAGAACCTCTCCCAGGTTCCCCTTACGCCAAGAATGGAGCAACCATGCTCCCCCTTAATCTTAGCTCCCCCTAAACCTAGGGTTTCTAGCAAAGGAATGTTTGGTTTCCCAACTTAAACCCAACATTTCTCCCCCTTTGCCTAACATCAAAAAGATGCCAACAATATCCCAATTATTGGATCTTTTAATCCCTAATGGTCCTAAACACAGTGTACTAGCGCCCCCCATACACTTATTTTACATCATTTGGACATCAAACCAGCTGCTGATACACAAATCAGCCTTGACCAATCGACTACCCCCCAGGGCAGTCGATTGATACTCTGAATATCAATTTTTTGGCCAATTTCAGAATTGCGCCATAAATTCCATAAATCTCCAAAAATTCCCAAATTTTGTGGAGAACATTGTGGTACCCATACCTACTTGGGAAAAATACATTCTACTATGTATCTATCACCATTCCCATGTTAGATACAAAATCCAAAACTAGCTAAAAACTTCAATCAAGCCTTGACCTAAAGTCCTAGTTTTGATCTCCCCTTGATGTCTTTGCCTATGCCACCCCACAATGCATCCCTAGCATTGATTTACATGGCATTTACAGATCAAAAACTAACTTTCATGCTATATGACCGAAATGTCATATTTTCATGCATGAAACATACATCTAATAGTGCCAAATCCTAAGAATTGAGACTCAAGTCCGTCTCCAATTCTTTTGGCACATCCTATGGTACATCTAGGCCTCTAGGAACAACCCTCCTAAGGTCCATTCACCATATATCCCAAAATTTTCTATGAAAATTAAGGCAACCATGGAGACAACTTCCACCTTAACATATGTCTTCTCCCAATTTTCATTTACCAAGGTCAAGTTCTACCCAACTTGACACCGTAACACCGAGTTAAGTTATACCCCAACTTAACATCACAACCTTTCCATGTCAAGCTAATCTTAACTTAACAACCCACGTTTTCTACCCTAGAATCCTCTAGAATATCCTAGAAAACCTGAAAAGCCTAAAAATTTGCAAACACACTTGTTAGGATATACTCTATCCTAGAAAAATATGATTCCATGAACATATCAAGTGTGCTTGACTTTTGGTACAATCCTCTATTTTCCTCAAAAGTTTGGCATTTTGTATTAACTTTAAAATCTACTCATGATTCCTTGTGTTTGCCAATTCTAACCATCATCAATTTACACAAGGAATTGTTCTCAACTCTTCCTTCTTTATTTCTTAATCCTAGATACCTTACGGAAAACTTCCATATTCTTTCATTCACCAAACATTTATCATTTAATATCATTCATTGAATTTCAACCCATAATATCAAATTACGACATAAAATCTCTCAATATAGCATAGCATTTTCCTATGATTTTAATCTTGCAATTTCTGATCAGCTAATAGGCCTTTTACACTTAACTTAATGGATCAGTCGACTGCCCCAAGGGCAGTTGACTGCGAAAACTCACAGAATGGTTCCAAGGCTGAATTCACTTCGGATCAGTCGATTGCCCCTAGGGTAGTTGACTGATACCTGAATTTCAGGTTTTTCATCCCAATTTCAGAAATGCCTAAATAATTCTACAAATCTCCAAAAAATCTAAAATTTTGTGGGGAGATCTGTGAAGCCTTTATCTACTTGGGAAAAATATGTTTCCAAATAAATGTACTCCAGATCCCAAGATTGGCACAAAACTCAGCTTATCCTAAAATGTATCATTTAAAACTCCTCCAAAAGTTCTAATTGTGGCATTTCCTTGATATATCTTCTAATACCTGGCCATGATACATTTCTAGCACTGACTTATATGGTATTTTCGTATTAAACCTTAATTTTATCGAATATAACCCTATTTTCACCTTTTTCCTCCCTAATTCTCCTTTTATTGTGCCAATACCTAGGATTAAGACTTACCCAAGTCTTCCAACACTTTTTTGGCACATTTCACCTAATTTCCTAGGGGAGAAACTCTTGAGATCCATTTACCATGAACCCCAAAGGCTCATAGAGCTTCCCCTTGAGCTCTTAGCCCTAACCACCTCCCTAGGTGACTCAATCCATACTAAGCCACACCGGTGTGCCACCAGTGACTCTTGGCCTACACAATGAATCCTTTTAACCCTAGACACATTGTCTTTGGTTAAGTCATTCTTGTTACCTTTGAATGGCACCCCCTTGCCATCCTTGGGCTTTCCCTCCTTGTCATAGTTGTATGCTTCCCCAGCACACTTCTTTTTATTGGACTTGGAGGTCTTAGATCGGTAACCCAAACCCGATCTATCATAGTTGGGTTTTATACTACCCAACACCATGTCTAGACCCTTTGATCCAACTGTGAATCTTTCTAGGGTCTTTTCTAATTTACCAAGTCTTGCCCTCAAGGCTTGATTTTCCCTTTCTAAGTGTTTAACCTTAGTGTCCATATGTCCACTTTGGACATTCCTAGACCTACCTTCCTTTCTAGGCATTTTCCTTCCCATCTTGGGATTAATGTCATGATCCTTAGGTCTTAAGGTTCTAGGTTGATCATGATGTATGATTTTCCTAGGGTGTTGATCTACCTTGTTAGCCCTATTCCTATCATTGTATCTAAATCCAAAATTATGCACAAGTAAGCAATTTTCATGATGTCTAGCATGCATGGATGAATGATTAACATTATTTTTAATATGCAAGGAGGAATTTGAAATTAAATTATATTTTAACCTAGGGTTAGGAATTACCTCCCTTACCCTTGTAGTTCCTCCTTGATGTGAGCTCCTCTTCTTTCTTTGCTCCTTCTCCCATCTTCTCAAGTGATCCATTTTCTTGAGCTCTCCACTCATTGGGCATTTCGTGTGGTAGTTGTTGGTGCAAGTTGCATCAATGATGTTCTTCTTTAAGTGTTTTAATGTTTGACAATACACTTAAGTCAGTGATATATTGAACAGACAAAGGGGAGCAAAGGAGAAGTAACCCAAGTTGAAGAAACGTCCTAGTTAACCTAGGTATTGAAACCCTAAGACCTAACGAAGGGCTGCTAGGTATCGTAACCCTAAGACCTAGCGAAGGGCTGCTAGGCACCTAGCGAAGGGATGCTAGGCATAGAGTACCTAGCGAAGGGCTGCTAGGCACCTAGCGAAAGGATGCTAGTCATAGAAGACCTAGCGAAGGGCTGCTAGGGAATGAAGACCTGGCGAAGGACTGCTAGGCACCTAGCGAAGGATTGCTAGGTAATGAAGTCTTGGTCCAAGGGACTGAGCAACTTAGCTGAGCGATGACTAAGGACAAGAGTAGAGACGGGTCGGGGTTCGGGCGTCTCGAGATCCGGAGTAATCGAAGGCTAAGTGACGGACCCAAACTATGTGTCACGAATGTGGGCCTCAAATTTAGATGTGAATAAAATGCTGGAAACCCTTTTTACAATCAAAATCTGAAAATGTAATATAGGGGCCATAGGTCGTATTTTTTCTCGAGGCTAGTTGTAGTGTTTGATTCGAACTTGGTTTATGTGTCGTTTGTGTTTTTGGGTTTCAAATAAGTACTTGGGTTTGGATAGCAATTGAGAATAAAAAAGAAATGAAAATAAAGGAAAGTGAACAATGGAACTAAGCAAAGAGATGGCACTTGATACTTCCACCAATGGAAACCGAGTCAAGCTATAGGATTTAACCGAAGTTTGGAAAAGCAAGCCTAAATTCAAATACACAGTAAATTTTGATGGAAAGAAATCAAAGGTGTGATATAAATTTTCTGAGGCAAATCAAGCTTAAAGCAGTTGCTATTCATGCATTTCAGAAATTAAACATACTTCAAATGTTAACTCAAACTAACCACAATTTTGGAAGTCACAAATGCAAAGGAAATTCGAAATGAATGAATGCAACTTATTGATTTCAATTCAATCAGATGCCACAAAGAAACAAGTTGAATTAAAATGCAAAAAGAGTTCAATTCGATTCAATTGGCACGCAAGGCAACTTTTTGTGCCAAAAACTAACACCAACTTTATAAAATCAGTAAGTTTCGGCTCCACTTCTCAAGCTGGTTGGTTTAATTGGGAAACAAAGGTATTAAGAGAGAACTGAGCAAGACTAAGGTAAGGAATTGAAACTGAAATCAGAACTTGAAGAAAAACAACAAATTCAGAAACCAAAAGGGATGAAATTTCAGATGCAAATTTTGAAAGGATTAGCTACTGATTTTTCTGTTTCCGCAATAGCTTAAAGGCTGAGCTAGCTAACACAAACTGAAGACAAGTAACTAATCTAGGAACAAAGAAGTTTAAACTAACAATTACTTAACAAAACTAATAAAAGGGGACTGAAAAATGTTGATACGCAACAAACAATCTTGGCACGCAGCAATTTGACTTGGCACGCAACAATTTGACTAAGAAATAAGCTGAAATTTGATCTGAAAATTCACTACACAAGTTGTTAAACTACGTGGCTCTAAGAATTAAAGTCTAATTAAGCTAAACAGTTCAGAAAACAAACCCAACAGCTGATAAAACTGCAAATTCAGAAAACAGGACAGAATTCGACAGAAATGAAATTTACAGCTAAAACAATGAAATTAACTAGCTAAACTACTCCTCAACCCCTTCTTGAGCTCAAGAACTTCTTGGTTGTCAATCAAGAGCTGGCTTCGAACCCTTAGGCTCAGCAAATCAGTGAGAAATCATTTCTGAAGTTGACTCTGCTCCAATCTGCGCGAAGCTGCAAATTTCAATCCGATTCACTCTATTTCAGTTGATGAGGCTGCGATGATGATTTGGGAAGCTTCTGAGACAACCTGAGAACCCCTACAAGCTGCTCAGACGCTTGGAAATGGTTTGTGGGTGAGAAACCAGTGATCTAACTGAGGAATTGCCGAAACCCTCAAGCAATCCCTGTTCCGGCGCAAATGGAGCTGAATTCTTCAAAGAACGATTGCCAAAGACTCAATTCTTGATCTAGGATGGAAGATGAGGTGGTCACGCCTTCTTGGAAGCAAAATTTGAAGAACCGATGAAGAAGGAAGTGAAGAACGGCGAAGACGCGACGAAGGGTAAGCTGCGCGATTTTTTTTCCTTAAGTAATTAAGCACGGACGGTCCAGATTGATCCACTTCAATCCAACGGCTGATCTTGGTCTGATTTGAGCCAAACTTTGATGATGATGATCTGGGATCAGGATCTGCCTTGTGATAGCTCGGATCCTTCAGATTTACAACGGATGGTCCAGATCAAGCTAATCTTTGAATGGATGATCTAGAGCCCTCCGAGCTTGATCCAACGGTTGATTTAGCTCTGATTGGGATGAAATCTTCAGATTTTGATTAGGGTGCTTGATCAACCCTTTCCCTAGCTTGGATTGCTTCAGATGGTCCCGGATGGCTCAGATCTAGCCGCTCTTGAATCGGACGGCCCAGATTAAATCATAATCTTGATAATTCGATCCGGGTCACTTCCGACTCAAGTTTGACCCAATATGCCCTAGATCCTTGAACCTTTGATGCCTACAAAAATAGATCAAGAATTTAGTGGCCAAATAATCCAATTTTATGCAAATTTACAATTAAGTCCAAAACAAGAGTAAGTTCTAAAACCTAGGGCAATTTCAAAATTTTGGCAATAAAAACATAGGTCAAACATGGATTTTAGCAGCTCAAATAATCAATAAAATAGTATTTATCAACTCCCCCACACTTGAGCTTGAGCGTCTCGCGAAAACAGTAAATATGTATCCCCTAGATTTACTTAAGCATAATTAGCAGCAAATGAAAAGAAATTACCGAAGGTTGTCAATTCTCATAAATCTAAGCCCTATGGATTAGTATCTTGTCCTTAAATCAACAACTTAGCCTTTTCATCCATCATGAGTCATTGAGATGAATCTAACTCATAGCCTTTCAAGGAAAATTTTGGTGGCTCTCTCCTTAAGTTCTAACTTGATGATGGAAGTGGAGCTCACTCAAACACACATGCTTCTTGCACTACCATAGACTTGCTTATTATCTACTCTCCACCATTATTCATGATTGGGATCAATATCTATAAAAACAAGTGAAAACATGGAAAATGATAAGAAATGGAATAAAAGCAAAGAAAATGGAAAAATTAATAAAGTGGAAGACTTGAGTGCTCAAAGATGTTTTCAATGTACTTTGCCCTCTTATCAGTCCCCTAGTGAATTCCAAAGTTTGATGGAGTCAAACTTAAATAATTTCTTTGATTTGGATGAAAAACTCTTCCTTAGTCTAATGTGCCAAGTCTCCTCCTTGCGTGCCAACTTTGCTTTCTCCATTCTTCTTCCCTGATTTTTTCTCTTTTCCTTTCTTTTTAGTAAAGCTCAGAATGTATTGGAACAAAGGTTTGATTCAGATGAGGGAAACATCACTTGATTCATGGTGCCAACTCAATTGTGTGCCACTTTATCTCTTTTGTTTCCTTCTTTTCTGATTTTTCTTTTTTTTCAGCTGTTAACTTCTGTTTTGGGTCTCATTTTATTCAATCATGTCGTGCTCAGTTCCCAAGTCCTTTTCAGAATCATCTCCAATCCATCTAGTTCAAATAGCAGTGGAGAATTCAAACAACTCAATCAAAGGACTTGCTTCACAAATTTTTCTTCTTCAAACTGTTTTCTTTTTTTTTCTCAAGTATTACAATGGAGCACATTTGGATCAGAGATTTTATCAGAGAGCTTGAGACTTCAAATAGCAATTCAGAACAAAGATTTTATGCTCACCTACATCCTTCACTAACTCTTGAAACTCCTTTGTGATACATCCCCTTTTTTTTTTAGTTGGCACACTTCCATCCTTTGTTCTCTTTTTTTTTTCATTTTTTTTTCAGATCCTGGCTTCTCAGATTTGACTCATCTTCAATTCGGACTTAACAGCAGTGTGTTCAGATTTTGACTTCCGAACTTTTGAGCCAAGCCAATTTCGGTCTCAAGTTGATACCACACTTTTATAAAACTGCTTGCATGAAATTTTCTGATTTTGATTGACTTCCAAACTTCCTACACCAATTTTCCACTTGCGTGCTACAGATTTTTCTGTCATCAGGCTGACTAACTTCTTGGTCTCCATCAACTGATCAGCAATTCGCAAGTTGGCACAAAACTACCTTAATAACTGAAACTTGTGAGCTGAAACTTGTGAGCTGAAACTTGTCTTGGACATTTCTGAATTAAATCAATTTCTCACTATTTGTTTCGAGTTTCAGCTCCATGGCATCCATTTCCATTCTCTGATTCCTTCAAGCACTTAGCATCAAGTAGTACTTGCTTCAAATGACAGTGGAAACTTCAAGTGTTCCACTCAAATTCAATTTCTGCACATAGATCGAATTCAGCCAAGCCACTGCCTTTCCTTTCCATTCTTTTCAGCAGCTTCTAGCATCCATTGGTTCTTCTTATATCCGAAATTGAATGTGCACCTTCAACTTCAGATACAATGTACACTTAAATTCTTGATTTTCCAGCTGTAGTACTCGGCAGCTATAAAATGGAATGCAGTCAGATTTTTGGGCAGTTTCAGCAATTGATCAGTCTTCACTCAGCTTCATCAGATTATACAGCTACATTTCTTGCATTTCCTTTCCTTTCACTTCATTCGTGTGCTTCATTTCTTATTTTACAGCCTTGAAAAATTAAATTCAGCCCCAAGTTGGTACAAACTTGTGCAAAATCTGCTTGTATGAAAATTTCTGCATATATTCTCCTTGAACTCAGATTTTTCCAGCTGCAATTCAGCTCTTCTCAGATTTCATTAGCCTCCAAATTCCAGCACTCGGCACAGCAGTATCAAGCTTTCCCTTGCTGCAGTTCAGAATTGCTCAGCTCTGTTTAGTCTTCCAGAATTGCTCAGAATTTCTGCATTTGTCCCACTGCAATTCAGCTCAGATTTTTAGCTTTTTACAGCTTCTATGCAGCTGCAATTCTCTACAATCTTTTGATACTTTCAGCTTGTGCCAACTTATGTCAACTTACAGCTTACTCCCTTTTCAGTTTCCTCATTTCAGAAGCTATCAGATGTGATACTCGGCAGCTACAATTACAATGCAGTTCAGATTTGTGCAATTTCAGCATTTTCCAGAATTCAATTCAGATTGTCTTCAAACTTCATCAAACTTCGGTTTAGCTTATTTCCAGATTTCCTCACAGCTGCCAGTTAAAACCTTAAAACCTTAGCACAGAATTTGGCTTCAATTTAATGGTTGCGTGCCACTTTATCCTTAGCACACAATTTCTTCTTCATCAACCAATTTGAGCTTGGCCATGTAAGCTTGGATCTTCAAATTATAATCAAGGATCTAGATGCCTCCATTGGCTCCATCCTCAACCATTTCTTCTTACTCATTCTTGGCACCGAACTCACTCAATTTGGCCCATGAAAATGCAGAATTTTTTTTTCGTTGACATGAATTGCCTCTTTTGATACAAATTGATTCCAAATCACTAATCACTCCCCCACACTTAATTCTTTATCCGTCTCGGGCAAAGTAGCATCAAGAAAACATCCCAAGCAAACAAATTCATAGAAAAATTGGGGTTTAGATTAGGAATAAGGAAAAATAAATAGAATAGAATAGACAAATTGATGTGGAAAGGTAAATAAAATGATTAGTCCCCATAGAAGTGATCCAACCATTGAAATATGATTTCGAAAGAACCTAAGCAAGTTCTAGAATACAATAACATATGTGTATCACAAAAATAAGGCTAATCTCACTAGGTAAAAATAATCCATCTCAAATCCTCAATTAAGAATCTAAAGCAAAATCGTACTCAAGCATCCAAGATTTCATCCATGAACTCAAACCCTAAGTTTTGACAACCAAATTTAATTTATTTTCCAAAAGACTCTAAAATGCAATAAGTTAACCTAGAGGGATACATTTATTCCTAATCATGCAAGAAAAAGTGCTAAAAGAAAAGACATGGTATTTACAATGACTTTATTCATGTTACTCTACTCACTTATTTATTAACAAGAACTCATTTTAAGAGTGAAAACATGCAATAAAGAAAAGGCAACAAAGATCAAACTCCCTTTTATTTCTGGCGGTCGGAGTCTGTCAAGAAATAGCCTCCACCGTGGTAGTGGAGGAGTCTGGGTGTGCGAAAGAGCTTCTTCCATTTCTTCAACTTTACAGTGCATCGCTCCCCCACACTTGGACTTTACAGCAACCTGTTCAGGTGGACAAAGGTTATTTAAATACAAAACCCATTAAGAGGTAGAGTGTTTTGAATTAAAGTAAAATCTACTCCCTCTTTATTCTTTTGAACACATCCAGGAGGTTTTAGCCTGTTCAGATGAAGCTCCCACTCCAGACAGTCTTCTGGACCCTGCAAAACCATGTAGTACCCCTCTCGAGCGTGCAGGGTAAGAAAGAAATGAAATAATATCAGTCTTTGCATAAAATGTATCCAAAAATGCATCACATCCAATAAAATCAATTTTAGGCAACTCAAAGAATTTTTCACATGAATATCTACCCAAGATGCATCAATGAAATTTTCACATTATCATAATCAATGAAATCAATTTTGGATGCTTCAATGAAATTTTCACAATTATTTACCACACATGATATATCAAGAATTCTATCGCAGCCAATAAAATCAAATTTTGGTACCTCTCTTGATGTTTCCAAAAAAGTAAAAGAAATACTTACCTGATCGCGCTGAAAAATACCTGGAGGTTCCACAATGATAGATGTGTCCATAGCTCCCTCCTGGTCAAGTATAGGTTCCATATCAGGTTCAAGTTCTAGTAAGCACTCTATTGGTACAAGTGATCCTTGGGGCTCTGTGCAATCCCCTACACTTTGAATATCAACAGAAATAGGTGATCCTTGGGGCTCTGTGCAATCCCCTACACTCTGAAAAACCTCTCCAGCTGGAAATACATCTGAAAAATCTTCTGAAAAATCCTCAGTCTCCGCAGTAATACCTCTCAGCCTCCTCTGAATCATAGCTCCTCCAGAAAATCATCTAAAATCCCTCAGCCTCTAACTCTGTCTGCTCCAGCTCATCAAGAATATCCATGCTCCTGATGGAGTGATCCTCTCTCGGATGCTTCATAGCATCGAAAAGGCTAAACTGGACTACTGTATCTCCCACCTCATCGAGAGTGTGCCAGCATAAACATCAATCTTTGTTTTGGCAGTCTTCAGAAAAGGCCTCCAAGGATGAGTGGGGATCTACGTGCAAGATACTCTCCTCCATGTCTAGAATGTAGAAGTCCGCAGGAAAAATCAACTCTTTTACTTTAACCAACACATCTTCAATAACTCCTGCCGGGCGGGTCTGGCACCTATCTGCTAGCTGTATCACAACTCCATGGGCTGTAGAGGGCCAATGCCAAGCATCTGAATGACTGTCCTGGGCATGACATTTATAGAAGCTCCTAAATCAAGCATGGCATCATGTAGCGTGGTGCTCCCTATCTCACAAGAAACAGTAATACCCCAGGGTCTTCACATTTCTGAGGATAGTGTGGATAAGTGATAAATTTCTTCCCAAGCTGACCAATTCATTTTCCTTGAGCTTCTTTTTATAATACAAAGATCTTTCAAAAACTTAGCATACTTAGGAATCTGTTTGATCATGGTCAACAAAGGTACATTGATCTCACCTTACTGAAAAGTTCCACTAATTCATTGAATTCCTTGCCTTCTCCTTCCTCCCTTGCTTTTTGGCATGTGTTCTCTGCTGTGGAAAGGGTAAAGGAACCCTAAAATCATCTTCTTTGGCCGGAAGTGGAGATGCTGAATTCTGCCCTGCTGTCCCATGCGTAGCAGCTGCTGTCCCATGCGTCTCGGCATTGATTTCTTCTCCGTTTGCCACCAAATTTAGAGGGTTGCTTGAGGAAGGGTTGGGAACGGCTAGGGGTGGAATCAGCCGAATTTGAACTCATTTCATTGCTGTTTGGAGCTGGAATTGAAGTTGCTGTCCGGTCTCCTGAAAATTTGCTCTTGGACTCTTCGGAGATGTTGTAACCTTCCCACTTCTCAAAGTTATAGCACTCACATTCCCTTTGGGATTAGGAATAGTTTGGGAAGGGAGTTGATTTGATCCTTGAGCTTGATTTTGATTAATTCCACTAGCCAATTGCCCTATTTGCCTCTTGTTGTTGTTGTTGCCAAGCTTGTTGTTGTTGTTGAGTTTGTACAACTTGTTGTAGCATCTCCATCATTTGTTGATTCTGTGCGTTCCCTCCACTTGAGTTCCCATAACCTCCTTGGTTAGCAAAGCTCCTTGACTGACCTTGAAAGGATGAATTAGTTGGCTGAAATGGTGGAGCTTGCTGATTTTGTTGAAAACCATGCTGTTGGGGCTGATTAAAGGACTGATTAGAGGGCTGATATGCTGGGAAATTTTGCTGAGAAATGTAGCCTTGAAAGTTCTGATTTTGAGCTGGAAAATTAGGTGGCGAGGGCTGAAAATTCTGACCTTGAAACCCTTGATTATAGGGCTGGAAATTTTGATTCAAGGGCTGTGTGGGCTGAAAATTTTGTTGGTTTTGAGCTGGAAAAACTGGAAATGATTGCAAGCCTTGCTGCCCTTGATTATATTGCTGGAATTGAGGTTCGACTTGCTGAAATTGTTGGGAATTAGGTTGAAACGGAGGCTGAAAACTTTGGTTTGATGGCTGAAATTGTTGCTGATTGATCTGAGTTTGCTGTGACTGCTGGAAGTTCGGTAGATGCTGCTGTGAGGGTTGCATTTGAGGCTCTTGTTGGCAGAAAGCATTCCCATACCTCAAGTTAGGATGATTCCTCCAACCGGGGTTGTAAGTAGAGGAATACGGATTGTTTCTCGCTTGAAATTGTCCTCTTACTAATGCCGCTACTGTCTCATCCTGTTGGAGGGTGGGGCATGAATCTGAGGTATGCTCTAGACTAGAGCAAATGCCATACACACTTATCACTTAACTAGAGGGTGGAGGTACTGAAGGAGTCGAATTAAGTCTTTCCATTTTTAATTCCATTTGCTTAAAAGCCGAGGTGAGCTCCATCAATGCATTCTTAACCTCCTTCTGATCAGTAGGAACTCCCTGAATTTCACCCACTCCTCTGGTGGTCAAGGCTCTATTTCCAAATTGTTGGGAGTTCTCCGCCATATTAGAAATTAGCTCCCTAGCTTGCATTGGCGTTTTGTTCACTAGGGCCCCTCCAGCTGCAGCATCTATCATGACTCTGTCCATTTGCAGCAATCCCTCATAGAAATACTAAATCAATAATTGCTCGCTGATTTAATGCTGGGGGCAACTTGAACACAGCTTGTTAAACCTCTCCCAGTAGTCATACAATGTCTCACCAACCACTTGCTGAATCCCACAGATGCTTTTTCTATTATAGCTGTCCTGGAGGCTGGGAAATACTTTTCCAAAAATGCCTTCTTCATAGCATCCAACTAGACACATGCCCTGTAGGCAGATAATAAATCAGTCTTTTGCTGCTCCTGTCAGTGTGAAGGGAAAAGCTCTCAGCTTGATGTCTTCCTCAGAAATGCTCTGAGGCTTCATAGTGGAGCATACCACATGAAATTCGTGCAGGTGTCTGTTTGGATCCTCTCCAGATAAACCCTGAAACTTCGGCAACAAATTGATGAGTCCAGATCTTAGCTCAAAATTCCCCCTAGCTCTGGATAAGCTATACTGGAGTACTGAAATGCAGCATCAGGCGCTGCGAGCTCCTTCATGGTTCTTTGGTGGTCTGCCATGTCACTGCCTGAGTGAGTGAAAATAGTCTGAATAGGAGAGATATCTGTAGTCTCAGAAAGAATGGTCTGGCTCCTCCTGGCTTTGAAAGTCCTCTCAATCTCAGGGTCGAAATCTTCTAAATCACCACCTAAAGACCTGGTCATAAAACAAGACAACTCGCAGTAAAAGTGGATAAAAAGATAAAACAAATAAAATCAAATCAAAAGATATAGCAATAAGCACAAAAGTAAGTCAAGAATGATATGAAATAAGTGCACAAGAAAAAATCAAATAAGTCAACTAGTAAATCCCCGGCAACGACGCCAAAAAATTTGATAGGCCCAATCTATGTGTCACGAATGTGGGTCTCAAATTTAGATATGAATGAATAACTGGAAACCCTTTTTACAATCAAAAATATGAAAGTGTAGTAAAGGGGCCACATGTCGTATTTTTCTCGGGGACTAGTTGTTATGTTTGATTCGAGCTTGGTTTATGTGTCGTTTATGTTTTGGGTTTCAAAGAAATAAATTTGGTTTTGGGATACAATCGAAATTGAAATTAAAATGAAAATAGAGACTTAGCTAATAAACTACACAAAAGGATGGTAACAACCAACTCAACCAATGGAAAACCAAATCAAAGCACTTACAAAGTTTTTGGCAACTATTTTCTGATTTCAAACACAAAATGGAATGCTATGCAATGAAGTAAAGGCAAGGATAGGAGTTTTCGGAAATAAATAAGCTTGATACAAGGAAACACATGCAAAATTCAGAAATTGAACAAGTATCAATGAAAAACTTGGCAAGCTGACCGAATGCAATTTAGCAAGAAACTATCAATGAAGGACTTTGCAGGAGTAGATGAAGATTTCAGCTCAAAGACTGATCCATAAAAACACCCTAAATTCAGAAGTGAAATGCAAGAAAACAGGTATGAAATACAAGAAAAACAGAATTGTGTGCAGAAATTCAGATTCACTAAACACTGATCAAACAAACCAAATGAATGTGCAAAAAAAAAACTAAGCTAATCACATGCAAAGTAAGCAATTGAATGCAGCGCAAACTAAAGCAATCCAAACTTTCAGAAACTACACGAGCAGGCAGAACTGCTACTAACCAACAGAAGATCAAATTGGTAAGCAAAATAAAACTGGCACGCAGCAGGTAACTTCACTTAAGTGCTATGCTATCTAGCAAACTATCTATCTAATGCGAGATCAAAAATCAACAACTAAACAGCTAGGACACAATTCAGAAAACAAGAATTCTGAGACAAACTCAGAACTGAAAGGAAATTTCAGAAATTAAATGGCACGCTAGCTAGAATTGGCACGCAACAGTTTAAGCTACAATTAAACTGAATTTTAACTAAGTTAATCACTAAACAAGTTCCTATATTACTCTACTTGCAGAATTGAAGCTAAATTATAGCTAACCACTTAAAAATCGTAAATTACAGTAGCTAAACAGGAAATTCAGAAACAAAACAGAACTCGGCAGAAAATGAAATTACAGCTATAAAACATGAAAATTGATGATCTAAACTACTCCTCAACCCTTCCTGAGCTCAAGAACTTCTTGGTTGTCAATCAAGAGCTGGCTTTGAACCCCTAGACTCAGCAAATCAGAGGAAATTCGCTTCTGAAGTCGATTCTGTTCCTATTTGCGCTTGGTTGGAATTTTCAATCTGAATCTTTCTATCTCAATTGGTGGAGCTGCGATGATGAATTGGGAAGCTTCTGAGCTCACATGAGAACCCCTACAAATGGCTCAGAAGCTTGGAAATGGATCGTGGTTGAGAAGAAGGTGGTCGGATGGAGGAACTGCCGAAACCCTCAAGCACTCCCTGTTCCGGCGCAAATGGAGCTGAATTCTTCAGAGAACGATTGCCAAAGACTCAATTCTCGATCTAGGTTGGAGTTTGAGGTGGTCACGGCTTCTTGGAAGCAAAAACTTTCAAAAACGATGAAGAAGGTGGAAGAACGGCGAAGAACACTGAAGACGCGACGAAGGGTAAGCTGCGTGATTTTTTTCCTTAAGTAATTAAGCACGGACGGTCCAGATTGATCCACTTCAATCCAACGGCTGATCATGGTCTGATTTGAGCCAAACTTTGATGATGATGATCTGGGGACAGGATCTGCCTTATGGTAGCTCGGATCCTCCAGATTTGCAACGCATGGTCCAGATCAAGCTAATCTTTGAATGGATGATCTAGAGCCCTCCAAGCTTGATCCAACGGTTGATTTAGCTCTGATTGGGATGAAATCTTCAGATCTTGATCAGGGTGCTTGATCAACCCTTTCCCTAGCTCGGATTGCTTCGGATCATCCCGGATGGCTCAGATCTAGCCGCTCTTGAATCAGACGGCCCAGATTAATCATAATCTTGATAATTCGATCCGTGTCACTTCCAACTCAAGTATGACCCAATATGCCCTAGATCCTTGAACCTTTGATGCCTACAAAAATAGATCAAGAATTTAGTGGTCAAATAATCCAATTTTATACAAATTTGCAATTAAGTCCAAAACCAAAGTAAGTTCTAAAACCTAGGGCAATTTCACAATTAAGCAATAAAAACATAGGTCAAACATTGATTTTAGCAATTAAAATAATCAATAAAATGGTGCCCGGAGATGTCCCGTCGCCGCCAGGTCCCGTCGCCGCCAGGTCCCATGGTCCAAATCACACCGTGAAACGACTCCGAAAATCCGAAATGTACTCTAGTAGACTAATCTAACCCGAGCTCCGACACCTACCGGGTAGGTATCAGATTTAACACCGACAAATCCGTAAATCCCGTAAAACAAGTAGGCATCGAAACCTACGCTCTGATACCAAAATAAATTGTCACGCCCCGAGACCATTAGAGTCGCTGATCCAATATAAAATCGGACAACATCTCCCCTGTCCGGCAGACAATTTACACAAACACATAACATACGCAGTTTATAAATTGGCCTCAGGCCTCAAAACAGATATATAATATATAAAAATGAGCATAACGAAATGCTAAAACTCTATAATACTCACCTGAGCTGCCCCCTGGCCAGGTGCGAAGCCAAAAACCACAAACACAAAGTCCAACAGAGGACTCAAAAATACAATGCCATACGAATAGAACTCGAATACAAGTCCACGATGTATAAAACGAATACAACGCATAAGAAATGCTATAAAGAAAGAAAACAACGCGGAAGCATCCATCAACGGAGTCGTAGGGACCAGGACCGGCAACTGGGCTCCTCCGGCGAGCTATCAACCTGAAACAAAAATATTACGACGGGTGGTGAGTCCAAGTGGACTCGCGGGTATATAGAAAGATATGCATGGCAGAAATGTAGCTAAAGCAGCTATATAGAAACAACAGGATACAGTCTCCATAATAATATCAGAAGTATGCATAACTGAAATAATAAAGGACTGTACATACCAGAAATCAGTCTATCATGATCATAATAGGACTCGTACCATACGAGCAAGTGCAGGATCAACAAACCATACCAAAAGTACCTCCTGTATGTGCATGTCAAACAAGTACAGCAAGTAAATGCAGCAAACACAATCAATGCACAAATGCATTATATGCACATGATGCAATGTCATGGTCACCCCCCTAACTCCAGTCAAGCCACCGAGACAGGCGATACTGTGTCGGCCGAGTGGGTAGAGCGGTGACACAGTCCGCACATCTGCCATCACTGCTCCTGAGTGACCGAGAGGACAGGATGCTGGTGGAGCTATCGCTCCGCCCCATATATAGATAGGGGAGATATCTCTCTCATCTTCTCTGGTCTATGGGAAGAGAAGGGATCTCTGTGTGCTACCATGCTCCGAAACCACTACCCCTGAGCGAACGAGCGGAGCACTACAGAGCAAATGCACACACCCAACGGTATCCACTAACCCATGAGTGGTCGTGTGTGCATATCATGTGCCGGAAGACGATTAGGCTCAACCACAAGGGAGTCGCTGATCGCCGGCATGCAACAGTGCAGGTATGGTGCAAGACTAACACATGCAACCCCTACCTGGTCATCGACACATAACTCAACCTATCATGCACAGGTCATATGTATGCATCATAACCCAATCAATCCTATATCCAGTTACAGGTGCAAGTATGAATAAAATCAACCAATGCAGATATCAGGTGACATACCACAATAACCTAATCAGTCCATATCTAGACACACGTGCAAGTAGGAATAAAATCAACCAATACAGATATCAGGTGACAGACCACAATAACTCAATCAGTCCATATCTAGACACACGTGCAAGTAGGACCAGAATCAACCAATGCAACCATACAATGGCATGCTAATCTCTATCCACATACTCATGCTCATACCAATGCTATACAGAGTCAGATAACAAATAAACGACACTGTATAGAAGTAAATGTAGATCATATCCAAGGTCAAGCATAAGTATCAAGCAGGATAACAAAACGGTAGCAGATAAAGGTCAATATCAGCCTACTGCATAAATAACTAGCCATGCATAAAGATAAAGTGGACTACAGAATACAAGCAAGAAGTACCCGCCTCCAAGAGTGAAGTCCGTATCAATGGGAAAGAACCACCCGTCAATAATCCAATCAAGCTCCTGTATCAAGGATGAATTTAATTAGCTATTATACAAATGATAGCTAGCTAATAAATCCCTAAACCATGCTCGGGTTAACTAAACCATTTCCTTTCCATTTAATTACCCGTGTACTTAAGATTTAGGGTTATGTTTTACTTTAGGTTTAACCATAATCTTCAATCAAACTCTAAGTATCATGAGGCACACCACAAGGTATGTATACTAGGTTGACAACCTAGTTTGGCTAGATCAAATAGACGAGCCGCAGATATATGATTAGGTTTAATTCTAAAAAGATATTAATCACAAAAGCTTCAAGTTCAAAACCCAACATACCCTAATCACATGCACCCAAAACTGTAATCTCCCCTACGATCATAACCCAAATTAGACTCACTACAACCTCACCACACAGTAGCTCATCCCAAACAAAAGCCAAGAGCTTAGTGCAGGCATTTGATCAGTTAACCACAGGGCAACCCATAACAAATCTCAATTTAGCTCATATAGACAGGAACTAAATCTAACAGACCAGAGTAGTGAGTTTGAGCTCACCTCCCACGGCAGAATTGGTGAGCAACGTAGGGAGATGGCGTAGGACAACCAAAGAAACCCAGATCCAGGCTTCAACAGCTATTCCATCCCTTGGGTTCTACACTGATCGCCCTCCCTACACAGCAAGCGGAAGTAATCTCCACCAAACAATGAAACGCAACCACTGCAACCCAAACACAGCTAATTACACAGAGTTCATTTCAATTACAATCCCTTACCTCAAATCCCAATTGCAGACCCTCAGCGCAAGCAGAAGACGCGGGATTGGAGCCCTAGTTCCAATTCCAATTTTCGGAATCCGATCTGCCCGCACCCACAAGGAATCAGTTTCGTCTTCCACTCCTCGTTTCAATCCCTCGGTTCCGAATCTAAAGCAACCAACCAAGCTTACCTCAGATCCCGAGCACCCACTCTTATTTCAGATTCTGACGTTTCCTCAGCGAGGAGATGATTGGGCTTCGGCGTCGAGTGCGCGCTGCCGAGGGAAAGGAAGTCGTCGGCTTCGCGTGGAGGAAAAAAGATCGTCGACGATCGAGAGGGGCAGGGCTAGGGTTCGCGAAGGAGAAGAGTGGAAGGGAGGGAGGTCGGCGCCCGTCGGGTTCGACTAGGGCAGCGAGAGAGGAGAGGCGATACTGTGATCGGGCTGGGGGCTAGGTCAAGGTTTATGTATGTCCATTTTGCATTTAGGTCCATCGAGATTCTGTCTAATCGCAAGACCACCCTAGGGTTTTAATCTTAATTTCATCTTAGTCCTTGTAACTAATTATTCCAATACATTTTAGTCCCTAAATTGTGTCCTAGGACTCGGAGACCCTGGAACCTACCTAGTAACCCTCCAAAAATTTTTCGGAATCTACTCAAAAGTCTCGGATTTAACAATTATTATAGGTGGATTTTAGGTAGAATTTAATATAAAAATAGATGGATTTTAATGAGAAATATTAACATAATTATGTGGGAATTTTTAAGGAAATTTCGAAATAATAGGAAATAAAATAAAAATAAAATAGGAAATTAGTGCATGCACCAAGGATTGAACCTTGGACCTCTTGTACAACCAAGCATGCACTAACCAATTCACCTAGCAAGGGAGTGCTATGATGGAATGAAGTAAATCGTGGTTAAGGCTTGGGAGAAATGAAGAGTCATCAAGGGAAGAGACACCATGACTCTTCACTTACCCCCTTTAATGTAGATTAAAGGCATAAGAGGGAAGTTACCTTTCATTTCTCTCATTCCATCAAGTCATTTGTTTTCACTTCTTCTTCCTTCCCTCCTAGCCAAAACCTCCAAGCTCCCTTCTCCCTTGAGAAAAGTTCACATAAGCCTCCATTTTGAAGATCTAGGGTCTCTTCCAAGGCTACATGGGCAAGGAGAGTCAAGTGTTAAAGGGATTTACAAGTTCCTTCTCCTTTAAGGTCTAAGAACCAAAGGTAACCCAAGGTAAAACCCTCTCACCTGTGGTATGATAGTTTTTCAAGTTCTTGTCATGATCAAAGTTTCTATTGGCATGATATGTTGAAAAATCCATGATTAGGGTTCGGCCAAGCCTTGTTTGGGCTAGAAATCATGTTAAAGACTTCCTTTATGTTTTCAAATGATTTCTCATGATAGGTTAAACCTAAAAGTATGATTGTGGAGGTTTTGAAACACCCTAAGAACCCCTTAGGGTTTCGGCCACCTTCAAGTATAGGGTTAGATTTAATCTTCAACTCTCCAAGCATGCTTAGTATGTCTTGCTATGATATAGTATAGATGAAAATAGTGACTTATATGAATTTTCTATGGGCTTGATACCCTTATAGGTTTCGGCCAAATCATGTACTAGGGCTAAGGCTTAGTGTTAAGTCCAATCAAGGGTTCAATTGGTCTTCCATGGCATGATATGCAAGGTATAGGATGTTAATCTTAACCTAGGCAAATTTTCTATGGATTTATACCTCCTTCAAGTTTTGGCCATGACCCAAACCTAGGGTTTGGATTGGGTTAAGGTCTCAAGGATGCATGTTTCTAAGTTACCATGATGCTAGTAAGTAGTTGAGCATGAAGTAAGGATCTTTATGTTACAAAAATCTTAGTTTATGTGTGGTATAATATGATTTTGTATGTTAGATTTTAGATGATGCTTTACTCATGAACATTTAGATCATATACCATGAATATATGTAATTGATGTAGGATGTAAGTTATGATAGATAGAATGATGCATGTATAATCATAAATGTTTATAATAGATTTATGGTTTATGAAGGTATATGCATGTTTTAAGGTAAATGCCATGAACCCTAGTAGTATGTGTCATGTTTATATGTAGCTTACCATCCATGCTTTATGATGAATACTAGAATTATGTATGCTAGATGAAATGTATCATGTATGAAGTACATGTTTATTTATGTATTATGATCATGCAAGTTTTACGAACCAAGATAATGGTTATGTCTAAAAACATGATTATGCATGTATGTCCTATTATATGAATAAAGAATGATAAGTATGAATGAGGATGATGGTTATGCCTTAAGTATGAATGATAAGTATGAATGATGAATGCATAACGATGATATGAAGTAAGTATGAATAATAAGTATGAATGACAAGTATGAATGATGAAGCATGCATATTTATTTTTATGAATGAGGCTTGTACCGGACCGAAATAAGGGTCCAAGGGATGGACACATTAAGAACGCCCCGGTTCTGGACTACCGAAGCTGTCCACGGTTCTGGCACTACCGAAGCTGTGCAACAGGGATGGGCACCTTAAGAACGCCCCGGTTCTAGGACTACCGACTATGCTGTCCTTACCCTAGTAGGTTGAGGCTAGCTACCTCATATTTACTTAGGGATGCGCGCTTATGATGTATGTATGTGATACAAGCTGGGGACCCCAATGATGTTATGTTTATGTTAAGCATTTAAAAGTATGATTTTAAAAAATTAAGCATCCTTATGTAGTACATGCATTTGACTCATGCATACATCCAAGTTGTGCATCGCGCCAGGGTAAGTACATTTTATTCTTATGCTATGATAAGTATGCATTATGTTCATGTATGTTAAGATTATGCATGAAGAAGTATGTTTATGTTCATGTATGCTAAGAATTATGCATGAAGAAGTATGTTTATGTTCATGTATGTATGTATTATGCCATGAAGAAGTATGTTTTATGTTCATGTATGTTAAGAATTATGCCATGAAGAAGTATGTTTTATGTTCATGTATGCTAAGAATTATGCCATGTATAAGTATGTTTCATGTTCACGTATGTATGTTTCATGTTCATGTATGTTAAGATTTATGTCATGCTAAGTAGGTTGTAGATCTATGGTGATGTTAAGAATCATGCTATGTTAGTTGTTCATATGCTTATGACGTATGCCATGACTATGCTTATGTTTATGTTCGAAGATATGTTACGTCAGATACTTGATATGTTTATGTTTAAGCGACGTATGGTTTTAGTGAGTAGGAAAGGGTTTTACTAAGCCTATGTGCTTATAGTTTTATTTTTCCTCGTACCGCAGAACAAGCAAGGGGCTATTAAGGGAAGCCGCAGGAGAGGCAAAAGCATGTGTATGTGGCAGTGACTTGGCAGAAGGATTCTTCTAATTTACATATGTCGCATGTCTTGGGTTTTGGAAACGCCTCTTTAGATTTTATGTTACGTTTATGATGGTTATGCCTGATGAATGACTTAAGACTCATGATGCTATGTTTATGGATAAGTTACTTGCTACTTATGATGATGATGAATAAGTTATGGAACGGTTAGGTCATGATGTTATGCATGTAAGTTTATGAATGACAAGTTTAGGCATGTATAGATGTTTCATGTATTAGTTGCATGGCTAAAAGTATGTTTAGAAAAAAAAATGATTCCGCTGCATTAAGATGTTCTCTAAGTCCATGTATGTTTAGCGTAACGATGCCTTTCTCGCCACATCATAAGGTGGGGGAAAGAGGCGGGCGTTACAGGTTGGTATCAGAGCCAGTTGCCATCTCACTACACACACATCAAGCCTCCTTCCTGCCGCTTCCAAGTAAGTACCTCTCTGCATATTTTATGGTAGTAAGCACTTTGTAAGATATTTTATGATTCTAGAATATGTGAGTATGAATGACACCTCATGATGGATAATGGAAAGTAATTACATATTTTATTTACGAAGATAGTATACATGTACATAAGAATGATATTTTAATATTTAGAATTTGGGGTAGGAAGGTGGTTACATATTTTAATCACTAGGGTAGACGAAACCGATTGTGTGTGTTTTTCTCTGTATATATTTGCGAATTGAAAAGGAAATGGTTTTGTACTGGCTTGGTCGGTTTGGTACTAACTATATCATTTTTTTTCAATTCCAGATGTTGCATGAGAACTACACGGAGAGGTTCCGCGAGCTGATGGAGCGGATAGAGGAAGTCGAGTACAGTCCGACCCGTGGAATTCAAGGCAACATGGGGTTTTTGGACCGGCTATTCTGGAAACTGGAGCAGGAAGGGTTTCCAATCGTGGACGACTATAGAATTGGAGCGCTGTTTCGTTCGCTACCCAATCGTGCGAGAGAGGTCGCTTGTCAGATCTGGGGGTCGCATGGATGTCAGATCTCATATATAGAGTTATGTACGCAACTTCTCCGCCAGGAGTTTCCGGAGGACCTGGGGGACTCGAAGGAAGACCCTGAGATGTATGAGGAAGAGCTTGAGGTGTATGAGGAGGACCCCGAGATGTACGGGGAAGATCCTGGAATGATGGAGGAAGACCCTGAGATGCCCAAGGAAGAGATGTTTGAGGAAGACCCCGAGATGCCTGAGGAAGAGATGTTTGAGGAAGACCCCGAGATGCCTGAGGAAGAGATGTTTGAGGAAGACCCCGAGATGCCTGAGGGAGAGATGCTTGAGGAAGACCCCGGGATACCCGAGGGAGAGATGTTTGAGGAAGACCCCGGGATGCTTGAGGAAGATCCTGGAGTAGCTGACGAGGTCCCCGAGATAGAAGAAGAGGATCCGATGGAAATAGTAGAAAATCCTGACGCAGGCCAAGGGGGGATGGACGAAGGGGTGATAGTCACCGCTATGGTATTCTTCATTATGGGCACGATGGCCGCCCATTTAGCTCACTGAGTTCGGATAGTTTTGTATATAGACTTATAAGATGTGATGAATAAATTTTTGGGTAATATAATAAGATCTCGCCTACCATATAAATATAGACGAATATAATTCATAACTCGAATTGAGAATTAATATTTCGAAAGCATAATATTATTGGGTTTATCCATAATCACGATAAGCATATAATTATAATATATGCATGTAATGATATCATAAAGTTAATTAGGACATATGGGATAAACAGGATGGTGATCCTAGCCTTCAGAGAATCAAACAAGAGATCCTAGAAGGGAAGGGCGATGGGTTTCGTATCGCCAACGGGGGAGTACTTTATCTTAGGGATCGTCCATGTATTCCGAATGATCCGGAACTACGGAGAGCGATATTAGTAGAAGCTCATGAAACTCCTTATTCGATGCATCCAGGATCCACCAAGATGTATCAAGATCTAAAAGAGAAATTCTGGTGGTCCGGTATGAAGAGAGATGTGGCTCAGCATATTGGCACTTGCCTGACCTGCCAACGAGTGAAGGCAGAGCACCAGCGACCCAGAGGAGTTCTGCAGCCACTTCCGATTTCGGAATGGAAATGGGAAGATATCTCTATGGATTTTATTTCGGGACTTCCCAAGACTACAAATGGATATGATGCGGTATGGGTAATTGTGGACAGGTTGACGAAGTCTGCTCACTTCTTAGCTATCAAGATGACTTATTCGATTGAACAACTGGCTCAATTATATGCTAAGGAGATAGTCAGACTTCATGGAGTTCCCAAGACCATCATCTCCGATAGGGATGGTCGTTTCACTTCACATTTCTGGGAGTGTGTCCAGAAGTCCCTCGGCACCAAATTACGATTCAGTACAGCTTTTCATCCTCAGACTGACGGGCAAACTGAACGGGTGAATCAAGTGCTGGAAGACATGTTACGGGCTTGTGCTCTGGATTTCAAAGGGAGCTGGTGCCGATATCTATGTTTGGCGGAATTCGCCTACAATAATAACTACCAAGCTACTATCGGCCTGGCACCTTATGAAGCTCTGTACGGTAGGAGATGTAGGTCTCCAATCTGTTGGTACGAAGGTGGTGAAAAGAAGGCAATGGGGCTTACGACGGATCTCATCAACGACACCACCCAAGCTATACAGACCATTCGACGATGGATAGAAGCTGCACAGAGTCGACAGAAAAGTTATGCAGATACCCGGCGTAGACCACTGGAATTCAATATTGGGGATCTGGTATTCCTTAAAGTGGCTCCAATGAAAGGGATAACAAGATTCGGGAAAAAAGGGAAATTGAGTCCGCGATATGTGGGACCGTACCTGGTACTGAAAAGAGTTGGCAAAGTGGCGTACGAACTGGAGCTGCCTCAGGAAATGTCAGCTATTCATAATGTGTTCCATGTGTCAATGCTTAAGAAGTGTCTTCCAAACATGGACCAAGTGATTGAGCCATAGTCGGTACGAGTTCAGGAGGACCTAAGTTATGAAAGCCGACCTATCCAGATCTTGGATCGGGAAGTCAAGAAGCTAAGGAACAAGGAAGTGCCATTAGTCAAGGTCCTATGGCAAAGTCAACGGTTCGAGGAAGCTACCTGGGAACGCGAGGACGAGATGAGACACAAGTACCCGGAGCTATTCTAAGTTCGAGGACGAACTTTCAAGAGGTATGGGGGATTGTAACGACCCGGAAAATTTTCTTAATATTTTCTTTAAAACATTAAGCATGTCTAGATAATTTTCCGAAGGGCCTAGAAATATTAGCACGAACCTTAGCCTAGAAACCCATGGTTTTCTCATTTAAATTGAGAAACTAAGTACTAATGGGCCTTATATGGGCTTTTTAGTGCCATTATTATGGGTGGATTTTAGGTAGAATTTAATATAAAAATAGATGGATTTTAATGAGAAATATTAACATAATTATGGGGGAATTTTTAAGGAAATTTCGAAATAATAGGAAATAAAATAAAAATAAAATAGGAAATTAGTGCATGCACCAAGGATTGAACCTTGGACCTCTTTTACAACCAAGCATGCACTAACCAATTCACCTAGCAAGGGAGTGCTATGAGGGAATGAAGTGAATCTTGGTTAAGGCTTGGGAGAAATGAAGAGTCATCAAGGGAAGAGACACCATGACTCTTCACTTACCCCCTTTAATGTAGATTAAAGGCATAAGAGGGAAGTTACCTTTCATTTCTCTCATTCCATCAAGTTATTCATTTTCTCTTCTTCTTCCTTCCCTCCTAGCCAAAACCTCCAAGCTCCCTTCTCCCTTGAGAAAAGTTCAAATAAGCCTCCATTTTGAAGATCTAGGGTCTCTTCCAAGGCTACAAGGGCAAGGAGAGTTCAAGTGTCAAAGGGATTTACAAGTTCCTTCTCCTTTAAGGTCTAAGAACCAAAGGTAACCCAAGGTAAAACCCTTTCACCTGTGGTATGATAGTTTTTCAAGTTCTTGTCATGATCAAAGTTTCTATTGGCATGATATGTTGAAAAATCCATGATTAGGGTTCGGCCAAGCCTTGTTTGGGCTAGAAATCATGTTAAAGACTTCCTTTATGTTTTCAAATGATTTCTCATGATAGGTTAAACCTAAATGTATGATTGTGGAGGTTTGAAGCACCCTAAGAACCCCTTAGGGTTTCGGCCACCTTCAAGTGTAGGGTTAGATTTAATCTTCAACTCTCCAAGCATGCTTAGTATGTCTTGCTATGATATAGTATGGATGAAAATAGTGACTTATATGAATTTTTTATGGGCTTGCAACCCTTATAGGTTTCGGCCAAAGCATGTACTAGGGCTAAGGCTTAGTGTTATGTCCAATCAAGGGTTCAATTGGTCTTCCATGGCATGATATGCAAGGTATAGGATGTTAATCTTAACCTAGGCAAATTTTCTATGGATTTATACCTCCTTCAAGTTTCGGCCAAGACCCAAACCTAGGGTTTGGATTGGGTTAAGGTCTCAAGGATGCATGTTTCTAAGTTACCATGATGCTAGTAAGTAGTTGAGCATGAAGTAAGGATCTTTATGTTACAAAAATCTTAGTTTATGTGTGGTATAATATGATTTTGTATGTTAGATTTTAGATGATGCTTTACTCATGAACATTTAGATCATATACCATGAATATATGTAATTGATGTAGGATGTAAGTTATGATAGATAGAATAATGCATGTATAATGATAAATGTTTATAATAGATTTATGGTTTATGAAGGTATATGCATGTTTTAAGGTAAATGCCATGAACCCTAGTAGTATGTGTCATGTTTATATGTAGCTTACCATCCATGCTTTATGATGAATACTAGGATTATGTATGCTAGATGAAATGTATCATGTATGAAGTACATGTTTGTTTATGTATTATGATCATGCAAGTTTTACGAACCAAGATAATGGTTATGGCTAAAAACATGATTATGCATGTATGTCCTATTATATGAATAAAGAATGATAAGTATGAATGAGGATGATGGTTATGCCTTAAGTATGAATGATAAGTATGAATGATGAAGGCATAACGATGATATGAAGTAAGTATGAATGATAAGTATGAATGACAAGTATAAATGATGAAGCATGCATATTTATTTTTATGAATGAGGCTTGTACCGGACTGAAGTAAGGGCCCAAGGGATGGGCACCTTAAGAACGCCCCGGTTCTAGACTACCGAAGCTGCCCACGGTTCTGGCACTACTGAAGCTGTGCAACAGGGATGGACACCTTAAGAACGCCCCGGTTCTAGGACTACTGACTATGCTGTCCTTACCTTAGTAGGTTGAGGCTAGCTACCTCATATTTACTTAGGGATGCGCGCTTATGATGTATGTATGTGGTACAAGCCGGGGACCCCAATGATGTTATGTTTATGTTAAGCATTTAAAAGTATGATTTTAAAAAATTAAGCATCCTTATGTAGTACATGCATTTGACTCATGCATACATCCAAGTTGTGCATCGCGCTAGGGTAAGTACATTTTATTCTTATGCTATGATAAGTATGCATTATGTTCATGTATGTTAAGAATTATGCCATGAAGAAGTATACTTTATATTCATGTATGCTAAGAATTATGCCATGAAGAAGTATGTTTTATGTTCATGTATGCTAAGAATTATGCCATGAAGAAGTATGTTTTATTTTCATGTATGTTAAGAATTATGCCATAAAGAAGAATGCTTTATGATTGTGTATGCTAAGAATTATGCCATGTATAAGTATGATTCATGTTCACGTATGTATGTTTCATATTCATATATGTTAAGATTTATGCCATGCTAAGTAGATTGTAGATCTATGGTGATGTTAAGAATCATGCTATGTTAGTTGTTCATATGCTTATGACGTATTCCATGACTATGCTTATGTTTATGTTCGATGATATGTTACGTCAGATACTTGATATGTTTATGTTTAAGCGACGTATGGATTTAGTGAGTAGGAAAAGATTTTACTAAGCCTATGTGCTTATAGTTTTATTTTTCCTCGTACCGCAGAACAAGCAAGGGGCTATTAAGGGAAGCCACAGGAGAGGCAAAAGCATGTGTGTGTGTGGCAGTGACTTGGCAGAAGGATTCTTCTTATTTACATATGTCGCATGTCTTGGGTTTTGGAAACGCCTCTTTAGATTTTATGTTACGTTTATGATGGTTATGCCTGATGAATGACTTAAGACTCATGATGCTATGTTTATGGATAAGTTACTTGCTACTTATGATGATGATGAATAAGTTATGGAACGGTTAGGTCATGATGCTATGCATGTAAGTTTATGAATGACAAGTTTAGGCATGTATAGATGTTTCATGTATTAGTTGCATGGCTAAAAGTATGTTTGGAAAAAAAAATGATTCCGCTGCATTAAGATGTTCTCTAAGTCCATGTATGTTTAGTGTAACGACGCCTTTCTCGCCACATCATAAGGTGGGGGAAAGAGGCGGGCGTTACATCCAAGCCGTCACCTTACGAATTAAACTCATTTAATTCGTCCAATAAGCCTTCAAATGACTTAGCCATTTTAAGCTTCTGATGCGTCTCTGATAAATTCAGATTCGACTTATCTCTCTTGATCGGAAAAACCAATTTTCAACTTGTTTTAAATCCCTCGGATTACTCATAGTGCGTGTGACTAAATAGGCTTTCGATTTTTGTTGGCTGTCTATAATTAACCAATTATAGAACGATCATGAGTGGCACCTAGTAGTACATCATGATCCCCAATTAATCGAAAGATCAACGGTTGACCTCAGAAATAATTCTGAAACCCTTCAGCAGCTCTAATGAATCGTGCCTCATTCCCTTCACCATGTTATACCCACTTGGCTCAGGACATGGTCTATGTGTGTCAGTCCCCACTAGGCTGACTACGTCACACCTAGCCCAAGTAATGTTCTCTCGTCCTACGGATTCTAATTACTCTCATGTATTTAAGAGATTCATACTCTGAACATGTCATGCTCTGGCCAGAGGCTTCGAGTAACAATCCGACGATAGGCATTGGGTATACATCCCCTCGCAAGGAGTGGTGAATCTTTTGTAGGCTATTCAATCATCTTCGGGCACTTCGGCTTATACCCAACCATCCTGGGTCCACACCTCCTTGGAGATGCTCGCTTAAGATGTCAAAGTATAAGTCTTCATGACCAAGATGACTTGAACACCGCAAGTCAAAGGAACATCGCACTTAAGCTGCAGTAAGAACTTCATTGACATATCTATATGTAGATTACCATATGAAGTTTTACAGCTAGTCACTCCAATAAACTAGTTCCCTTAACTAGCATTCATGTTTATCTCCGGACATCCCAATGTCACCAGCCAGTGAGAATCAGCTGATTAGAGAATAACCCATGCTAGTTATAACGACTCGAAAAATTCTCTTAATATTTTCTTAAAATATTGAGCATGTCTAGATAATTTTCCGAGGGGCCCAGAAATAATTATGTAAAATTGGGCCTAGAAATCCATGTTTTCTCATTTAAATTGAGAAAAACTAGGTACTAATGAGCTTTAAATGGGCTCCAAAAATGGGTATTAATTAGGTAAAATTAATATAAATTAGGTAAAATTAATATAAATATAAAAGAATTTTATTTAGGAATATTGGCATAATTATGGGTGATTTTAGGGGGATTTTCGGAATTTAAGAAATAAAAATAATAAAATAAATGAAATGAAAATAAAATAAAAATAAAGGTGCATGAGCCAAGGATTGAACCTTGGACCTCTTGTTCAACCATGTAAGCCTTAACCAACTCACCTAGCAAGGGATTTCTATGAGGAAATGAAGTGGATATAAGTTGAGATTAAGAAGAAGATGAAGAGTCATGGAGAGACTCTTCATTCACCACCTTAATGGGTTATAAAGAGGGGGGTTTTGGGAGTTATTCTCTTCTCTCCATCAATTGCATTCTCTTCCTCCTTCTTTCTCATCCTAGACAAAATCTACAAGGGAGATTTTCCCTTGGGAAAACTCCACAAGAAGGTCCTACCACCAAGATCTAATGGTTTCCTAAGGTTCCAAGGCTAGGGGTGATCAAGAGACAACAAGTCTTCCTTCTTCTTCCCATCTAAGGTCTAAAAATCAAGAAACCCCAAGGTAAGACTCCCTCACCTGTGGTATAATAGTTTCCTATGATTTCCATGATTTTTAGCATGATATATTGGTTAGTTTTCGAATTTGATGTTGAAAGGAAAGAAAACCAAGACTCTCATGCTTAAGGGTTTCGGCTACCATGTTTTACAGGTCTATAATTATTCTAAAAATCATGATAATGTTATTTAATGTTCCCTTATGATGTGTATAGGTTAAGTACAATTTTTGGGAATTTTTAGAGTATCCTAGGACACCCTAGGGTTTCGGCCAACATGAAAGAAACAAAACTAAGAACCCTAAGTTTAAGGGTTTCGGACACCATGATTTACAGGTCTATAATTATGCTAAAAATCATGATAATGTTATTTGATGTTCCCTTATGATGTGTAGAGGTTAAGTACAATTTTTGGGAATTTTTAGAGTACCCTATGACACCCTAGGGTTTCGGCCAACATGAAAGAAGCAAAACCAAGAACCCTAGGATGGAGGGTTTCGGCCACTATGATTTTAAAGTCTATAATTATGACAAAAATCTTTATAATGTTATTTAATGTTCCCTTATGATGTTTATAGGTTAAGTATAATTTTTGGGAATTTTTGAAGTACCCTAGGACACCCTAGGATTTCGGCCAACATGAAAGAAACAAATCAACACCCTAGAGACCCTATGGGTTTCGGCCACCATGGTTTAGGGTTCAAAAATGATGATAAAAATCTTGATAATGTTGACTAATGTTCTCTTATGAGGTTTAGGGATTAAATATAATTTTTGGGAATTTTTGGGGCACCCTAGGATACCCTAGGGTTTCGGCCAACAACAAGACCTCATGGGTGGAGTTGGGTCTAAAACCCCAAGCATGTGTTTGATGTATTAACATGATATAAGAGAGATGGAGGGTGATTATGTGAATGTTTCACATATATTTGAGACCCTATAGGTTTCGGCCAAGTACCCTAATAGGGTGGGAAGTTAGGACTTATTTTAAGTAAGGGCCCCAATGGCCCTATGGTAAGGTATGGTTGGTGTTTAAGCAATTGATTTGGGGTTTTATTGGAAATTTTTCCATGCCCCCATGGCCTTGAAGTTTCAGCCAAGAGCAAGAGTTGGGTCAAAGGATTAGGGTTGGCCTTAAGTATGGGATTAAATGTTCCCTATGGCCTAGTATGTATGTATGGGATGTTAGTTGGGAGGTTATGTGAAGTTTCATGGACCTAGGGTTCCTTGGGGACTTTCGGCCAAGGACATAACCTAGGGCTAGGGTTGGGTTAAATCTCCAAAGATGCTTAGTAAGATGGAAGAAGTTCTATGTTAACTAAACCCTCAGTTTGTATGTCATGAATTATATGTTAAGTCATAGATGTTTAGACATGTGCCATGATTTGTGAATAATATGTAAGTATGCCATGTCTTATGAATGATATGTCATGTTTATGAATGATATGCCATGTTTATGAAGGTTATGTCATGTTTTATGAATAAGATGTAAGTATGCCATGTCTTATGAATGAGGTTAAAGTACATGCCTTTAGGGCATAACGATGATGTTAAGTATGATGAACGAATGATGATGAATGACAAGTATGATGAATGAATGATGATGAATGGAAAGCATGTGAAAGCATTATATTTTATTTTATGGGCTTGTACCGGACCTAAGTAAGGTCCACAGTTCTGGACTACCGATGATGCCGTCCACGGTTCGGGACTACCGATGATGCTGTCCTTACGTTTCGGGACTACCGATGAAGCTGTCCTTACCCTAGTAGGTCGAGATTAGCTACCTCATATTTACTTAGGGATACGCGCATATGATGAATGAATGTGGTACAAGGCAGGGCCCAATGAATGTTATGATATTTTAAAAGCATGTTTTTAAAGATTAAGCATCTATATATATATATCTATATATATATATATGGAATTGCCACATGCATCCATCCATGTTATGCATTATATTTATGATAAGAATATTATGCAAAGTAAGTTTATGCAAGGTATGTTTATGCAAATGATTTTGTTTATGTTTTGTGTTAATATATGATGTCATGATTTGATTGTGTTCATGCTAGTCTAGAATGCCATGATTTACTTATGTTCATGCTAGTTTAGGATGCCATGATTTATTTATGTACATGCTAGTTTAGGATGTCATGATTTAACTAGGTTTATGTTAAGTTAGAATGCCATGATTTATTTATGTTCATGCTAGTTTAGGATGCCATGATTTAATTATATTTATGCTAAGTTAGAATGCCATGATTTTAATTATGTCCATAATAATTCATGATGTCATGATTTAATTATGTTAAGCTGAGTTAGGACACCATGATTTTATTTAGGTTCATGCCATGCTAAGAATGTTTATGAGATTATGTGTATTATGTCTATGTTACGCCAAGCACTATGCCATGCTATGAATGTTTACGATGTTTATGTCTATGCCAAGTATCGTGTCATGCCATGAATGTTCTTATGGATATGTTTATGCCATGCTATGAATGTGATGAAGTTATGCTTATGTCATGACGAAGGTGTGCTAAGTGATGAAAAGACTTATGTTCTAAGTAAAGCACTAAGTATGCTAATGTCTTATATGCTCATGATTGAATGATGAATGGTTTTAGTGAGTAGGAAAGAGTCTTACTAAGCCTGTGTGCTTATAGTCTTGTTTTCTTATACCGCAGATCATGCAAAGGGAGAGTAAGGAAGCAGCAGGAGGGCATCAAAGAATGTGTGTGATAGTGACTTGGCCAATGAGCGATATGGTTGCTCGTTTTATGATAGAACTTTACCTTTATTATTATGTGCTTGTGTATGACTCTATGACATGATGCTAAGTATGACATGATGCTACGAATGACATGATGCTAAGTATGATATGATGCTAAGTATAAAGTTGCTATGCTAAGTTCCTATGTTATGATGCTAGAAATGGTAGTAAGTGCATGTAGGAGTAAGTTAAAGGTTTCCGCTTCATTGTTATGTCTACATGCCCTAGGTATGTTAACGTAACGCCGCTTTAAAAAAAAAAGTGGGTGTTACACTAGTCTCAACAGAATTGATAGTGTCCATATTTATCAATCCATCGACTAGGGACAATTTCAATACTTCACAATTGCACATGTAGAGATAATCACTAGTTGTGAATTCATCACAAATTCTCTCATGCTGTGAATTGTATTGCGGACATTCAGTAAATGAGTTTAAGATCTCAATCAAATATACGAACATGTATACTCAAATAGTGAATATTCATTTATTAAAGTAAATGATTACAATCATAAGGCGATTGCCTTAGGACACTTCTCTCATATTACTAACAAACTCCCACTTGGCCTAATGCTAATCGCTATGGTATCCAATACCACAGGCTCTAACATGACCCTCAAACTTGCTTTGAGGCAAGGCCTTAGTTAAGGGATCCGCTAAATTCCTTTCAGTGGGAATTTTCTCAACTTGTATATCATTCCTACTTATAATCTCTCTGATCAAATGATAGCGGCGAAGCACGTGTTTGGATCGCTGATGAGACCTTGGTTCCTTTGCTTGTGCAATAGCTCCATTATTGTCACAGTAAACCGGTATTGCTTCATCAATGGTTGGAACCACACCAAGTTCCGAGACAAACTTCTTGATCCAGACTGCTTCTTTTGCTGCTTCCGAAGCCGCAATGTATTCCGCTTCCATGGTAGAATCCGCTACAGTGTCTTGCTTGGAACTCTTCCAACTTATTGCGCCTCCATTCAAAGTAAATACGTATCCAGACTAAGATTTGGAGTCATCCTTGTCTGTCTGGAAACTGGCATCTGTATACCCACGTATTACCATATCTCCTTCTCCATATATTAGGAACACATCCTTAGTTCTTCTTAAATACTTAAGGATTGTCTTGACAGCCACCCAATGATCTATTCCTGGATCAGACTGGTATCAGCTCGTGACGCTCAGAGCATACGATACATCGGGCCTAGTACATAACATAGCATACATGATAGATCCTATCGCGGATGCATAAGGAATCTTATTCATGCAAATCCTCTCGTCTTCTGTGCGCGGACACATAGACTTTGAAAGGTTGATCCCATGCCTGATGGGAAGGTAACCTTTCTTGGATTCCGACATGCTAAACCTTTTTAGCACTCGGTCTATATATGTAGACTGCGAAAGACCAAGCAACCGTTTTGATCTATCTCTATAGATTCTAATCCCAAGGATATAGGTTGCTTCTCCCAGGTCTTTCATAGAGAAAGTTTTGGACAACCAAATTTTAACCGACTGTTAGACTGATATATCATTTCCTATAAGTAATATGTCATCGACGTATAACACTAGGAATACGACTACACTCCCACTAACCTTCTTGTACACACAAGGTTCGTCAGGATTTTGTGAGAAATCAAACTCTTTGATTGTCTCATCAAAACGGATGTTCCAGCTCCTGGATGCTTGCTTCAATCCATATATGGATCGTCGAAACTTGCATACTTTGGTTTTATCAATCGATGTGAAACCTTCAGGTTGTATCATGTATATATCCTCAAGCAAGTTTCCATTAAGGAAAGCTGTTTTTACATCCATTTGCCATATCTCATAATCATAATGAGCTGCTATGGCTTGGAGCATCCGAATGGATTTAAGCATAGCTACAGGCGAATAGGTTTCGTTATAATCAATTCCTTGTTTCTGACGATATCCTTTTGCCACTAATCTAGCCTTAAAGGTAACAACATTACCTTCCATGTCGGTTTTCTTCTTGAAAACCCACTTGCACCGTATGGGCTTAATCCCTTCAGGTGGGTTAACCAAGTCCCATACTTGGTTTTCGTACATGGAATCCATTTCCGACTTCATGGCTTCAAGCCATTTGTCCCTTTCTGAACTTTTCAGAACATCTTCATAACAGATAGGTTCGTCATCGCTTATGAGTAACACGTCGTTCGATTCACTTATGAGAAATTCGTATCTCTCTGGAATATATGCGTGTCCTATCAGACCTACGAAGAGGTGGTGTTGTTTTAGGTTCAACTGATAGCTCATCATTATGAGTTAGTGGTTGTGGGTCTAGACTAGGTGTCTCTGTAATGTCTATTGGAGTTTCTTGAACTTCATCAAGTTCAATGCCACTCCCACTGTTTTCTTGTAAAAGAAATTCTTTTTCCAGAAATACAGCATGCCTTGAAACAAACACCTTTTGTTCCAAGGGATGATAGAATTGGCAACCCTTTGTTTCCTTAGGGTATCCAATAAATAGACATTTATCAGACTTAGCATCCAATTTGTCTGATACAGTCCACTTCACATAAGCAGGACAACCCCATATCTTAAGGTGAGTTAAGTGAGGTTTCTTACTATTCCACGTCTCATATGGAGTAGTAGAGAGTATCTTGGTCGGGACTCTGTTTAGCAAGTAAACAGCTGTCTTAAGCGTATAGCCACAAAAGGATTTTGGAAGAGTTGCATGATTCATCATGGATCTAACCATGTTCATCAAGGTTCGGTTACGCCTCTCAGATACACCATTATGCTGTGGTGTATATGGCGGAGTCCATTGAGACAATATCCCATTGTCCCTAAGATAATCTTGAAACTCTTGACTTAAGTATTCACCACCCCGATCGGATAGAAGTATATTAATACTTTTGTCAAGCTGTTTCTCTACTTCATTTCTGAACTCTTTGAATTTCTCAAAAGCTTCAGATTTGTGTTTCATTAAGAACACATACCCGAATCGTGAGTGATCATCGATAAAGGTAATGAAGTAGCTATAGCCTCCTTGTGCAAGAGTTGACATTGGTCCACATACATCAGTATGTAATAGACCAAGCAATTCTCCCACTGGATTACCTTTTTCTGAAAAGGGTAATTTTGTCATCTTGCCTTTTAAGCATGATTCGCATGTATCAAATGAACCAGATTTAAATGATTCCAGAATTCCACATCGCTGTAATTTGGTCATGCGTTTCTTACTTACATGGCCAAGACGACAATGCCACGTATAAGAGTCTATTCGATTATCTATTCGAGCACGTTTGTTGCTAACTTTGATATTGAAAACGTCACCGGACAAATCTAACGTGTAGATACCATTGCACAAAGTTCCGGTCCCATAAAGAACACCATTTAAAGTTATGTAACAACAATTGTTACTAAAAGTTAAATGATAACCCTTTTCATTCAAACATGAAATAGATATAATGTTCTTTATTAACGAAGGAACAAAATAACAATTATCCAATTCTAGGACACGTCCAGTAGGGAGCTTTAGCAAATATGTTCCGATGGCAACATCAGTAATATTTGCTCCATTTCCAACTCGCAAATTCGCTTCTCCCTTGACGAGTCTTCTTCTATTCCTTAGCCCCTATATGTCATTACATATATGTGAGCAACACCCAGTATCAAGTACCCAGGTGTTTGAGGAAATAGAGTGACATTCAATAACGAAGATACCTGAAGAGGATGGGGCATCGGATGCCTTCTTCTTCAAGGACTCAAGATAAACCTTGCAGTTTCTTCGCTAGTGACCCTCCTTGCCGCAGTGATGGCAAGTGCCTATTGGTGTCTTTTCAGTCTTTTTGGCCTTTTTCTTCTTTCCCTTATTCTATTCTTTGGCCTTCCTCTTACAACCTTTCTTCGAGGAACCAACTAACAGTACCGTCTTCTGATCCTGCTTTACTGAAGGCTCTATAGTCTTCAGCAGGTTGAGCAACTCAGGAATGGTAGTCTTCAGCTTGTTCATCCTATAGTTCATCACGAATTGTGAATAACTTTTGGGCAAACAATGCAGAATTAAGTCAATACTTAGTTCATGATCCATTGCAAAACCGAGTGTGCCCAGTCACTCAATGTACCCCAACATCTTCAACACAAACTGTGAGACAGAAGTGCCTTCCTGCATCTTAGAGGTGAAGAGGAGTCTGGAGACCTCGAACCTTTCGGATCTCGCCTGCTCGTTAAATAACTCATGAAGATAAAAGATGATGGTATAAGCATCCATATGCTCATGCTGCTTTTGCAACTCAGGTACCATAGCGGCTAGCATGATGCAACTCGCAAGTTCAGAATCGGTCACATGTTTCTGATAGGCCACTAACTGGTCTGGAGTTGCATTTTCTGGAGGACGGTTAGGAAGTTGATCTTCAAGGACATAAGCAAGCTTCTCTGCCTTGAGGACTATCCTCATGTTTCGAAGCCAGTCCATGAAGTTTGGCCCAGTCAGTTTATTGGTGTCCAAAATGGAACGCAAATTCAGAGAAGACATGATCGAGTGATTATCCTAGAAATACAAATTGAGCTTATGTGAGAAGATTGATAAAGAATGCATCAACATACATTAATTAAATCCTATTTATTTTTCGAATTGAATAACCCTTTTTATCAATTCGGGAGATCGTAGGAACATCTCTAAATAGGTTGATATCCAACCATAGATAAGAACAACCATGGCTGTGACCATCAAGTTATTCTTAGCTATGAAGGTAGGTAATTATACCGATTACATATCACATATATGTAACTATCACTTTATGCTATCAACTAATTGAATGTTTGCATAAATCATTAGGTTGTTAACTCATTAACAAGTATGTAACAATATACATAGCACCCAACTGCACCTCTCTTTACATTGACCTTGGCTGTGGCACAACAAATCGATGCTCCAAGCTTAAGGCTGACCCATTAATCAAGAAATAGTTTTAATATGGTTGGAGCTCATTCAACCGTTTAGTCAGGCTTGGATGTGTCCAACAACCAAAACTAAGGATTGACCTCTGACTCCAACTATATTAATCATAAACTAATCTCGTGGTTTGAACATATTGAGGTTCAAGCCGGGCATGGATGTGTCCATCAACCCAAACGAGAAACAAAACTCCGGTTCTAACCATATTAATGGAAGGTGTTGGTCTTAATATTTTGTAAGGGGTTTTGGGTCTCATCCTTTCTTTTCTAAGTACATTCATGACATATAATTATGTCATGTACTAACGATTTCCTTAATAAAGTTTGTATGTGACTTAATTTATCAAGTCATTAATTGAATTAGGAACCGGATTTCCTAATTCTAATTTCATACTTTATTCAAGGAATTATTTTGGGAAATAATTTACTAAATTGTCATAATAAATTTCGGAAATAATATGTTTAAGACTTTGATTTCTCTAAATCAAATCTTATTAAATTAATAGACAGATTCCCTTAATTCAACCACATATCATTTTCATGAAAATCTCTTTTAAGAAAATTCTATAGGAATTCTATAGGAAACTATTTTCCTAATTAATTTTGGAGACAACAATATGTAAGAGCATCACCTCTTAAATCAAATAAGGAAATTATCGTTTGAGAATCACCTCAAAATTTTCAAGATTTGATTACATATTTTATTTATGGATTTATTAATTTCAACAAATTATTTTCTTTGGGTGGCTCCCCGAGGCTCAGATACCCAAAAAAAGGAATTTGTTGTAAATCTAATTTGGTCCGCTCCCCGAGGCGTAACAAAATTAAACATGACAATTTTATTCAAAATAGTAAATTGAATTACAACAACTAACTTTAAATTGGACGACTCCTCGAGGCTCAATCCAAAATAAATAATTTTGTTAATAATTTAAAACCCATTCGAATTTAATTGTCAATTAATAATCCATAAATTTGTGTAGACTTTCTTGAAAGAAAGTGCCCAAAATTGCGAGATTTCATAATAGGTTTTCAGAATAATTGTAAGTTTCTGGTACAAAGAAAACTTACGTATTTCCAAAATTGGAAAATTTCCAAAATAGGAAATTTCGAAAATTGGAAGGTTTCCAAAAATGGAAAGTTTTCACAATTATCATAAAATTTCAGAAACTAGGATATTTCAAACTTTTGCGAAATTTTATGAGGATTTCCAAACTTTGAAATTCCTAAATCTAAAATTTATTATAATTGAAAAGTTTCCATAATTGGAAAATTTTCCAAAATTGAGATCATGACAAAGTTTTCCGTAAAACAATTATATGATTATGTCGAACACTAACCGGCTCTGATACCACTGTTGGGACCGGGTGCATGTTGACATGGATACGGGTTCGTAATTTTAAAATTTAATTACGTACAGCGGAAGATTTAGCATAAATAATTTCTCAAATTATTTTAACCACGTATCTGGCATGCAACCTTATGTTGTGGAGACATGATCATACATTTAAAATTTTGCAGAAAGTAAACTAATTTACTTAATACCTCGCGTAACTCGTAGAAAGGGACGAGATCCAACCGTAGCGTCCCTTGGTGTAAACCCCAAAAATTTCCTCAAATAATTTTAGAAATATCCTAGGATTTTTTAGATATTTTTAAGGAATTTTTCCATAAAAAGAAGTGCCAAAAATAAAGAAGATGTGTTGGTGGCCTTAGGTGGGTTTTGAACCCACAACCTCTAAATAGAGCAAACCCTTTGCATGGCTCCACGAACCACCAGGCCAATGGGAGTTTCATTAAAAAAAAATAATCGAGTATTCTAGATATGTATCTAACTTAGGATTTTTTTTTACAACTTAATATAAATAACGAATTAATGAATTAGAGGAGGAGATTTTAGGTTTTCGTGAGCCAAGGGTGCAGCGCCGACGCCCCTCCTCCTCTCCTCTTCCTCTTTTGCGTTTTCTTCCTCTTCTCCTCATCTCTTGCCGCCCAAGACAATGGAGAAGCTAAGGGACGGTCTCAAGAGGCCCTATTCTCTACGGGGACCCTCATAGACGCGAGGAGAACACCAAGAAGCAAGAAGAACGTTGTAGTTCGACGTTCCCTCAAGAATTTCAGATTTTTTATTCGTAAGAAAACCTAGCGCAGGATGTAAGTACCCCTCACCTGCAGTATAAGTAGTTTCGGTCGATTTTTCGTATGCTTTATCTCCTTATATGTATGTTTTACGATTAGAAATCGTAAATCATGAACAAGCACGCACATTAGGTGTTTGTTAAAATGTTCAATTCAGTTAATGCTATAGAAAGCATTAAAGAATAGAAATTCTTGCTCCAGTTTATGATTGGGACCAAGGTCCAATGGGATGGGCTCCTAGTTGCCCCTAGGTTTAGATAACCTAGTAAAAGCAAGAATCAGAAAAGAAAAGAAAAGTATAAAAGACTATTTTATTTTCAGTTGGCATTGTACCAGACTTCGGTCCAGGGATAGGCTCTAAGTTGCCTCTAGGTTTAGATAACCTAGTATGGGATGGGCTCCTAGTTGCCCCTAGGTTTAGATAACCTAGTAGAACCCTAATGGATTCGGGATTTGCTACCTCGGGTTTATTAGGGATGCGCGCACAGTTGGTACATTGTCGGCCCACAGCAGTTGATTATTACTTTCACCTACTATATGTATTTAGTTTTCTGAAATTCATATTAGGATAATAAATTCGGTCGTTTTGGTCGGACTCTATTATGGATTTCTGACTAGATTCTCCATGGGGCCCTCTTATCTCTTCCTTCTTCGAGCTCGGGCTATGGAAGGAGGAACCGAGGAGGAGGTAGCAGCAACAACTGGTTTTATTATGGGACAGCTCTTGATGTTCATATCGATCTATTATGCGCCTCTGCATCTATCATTGGGTTGACCTCATACAATAACTGTCCTCGTGAGCCAAGGGTGCAGCGCCGATGCCCCTCCTCCTCTCCTCTTCCTCTTTTGCATTTTCTTCCTCTTCTCTTGCCACCCAAGACAAAGGAGAAGCTAAGGGACGGTCTCAAGAGGCCCTATTCTCTACGGGGAACCTCGTAGACGCGAGGAGAACACCAAGAAGCAAGAAAAATGTTGTAGTTCGACGTTCCCTCAGGAATTTCAGATTTTTTATTCGTAAGAAAAACCTAGCGCAGGAAGTAAGTATCCCTCACCTGCAGTATAAGTAGTTTCGGTTGATATTTCATATGCATTATTTCCTTGTATTTATGCTTTATGATTAGATATCGTAAATTATAAACAAGCACGCACGTTAGGTGGTTGTTAGAATGTTCCGTTTAGTTAATTCTATAGAAAGCATTAAAGAATAGAAATCCTTGCTTCAGTTTATTATTGGGACCAAGGTCCCGTGGGATGGGCTCCTAGTTGCACCTAGGTTTAGATAACCTAGTAAAAGCAAGAATCAGAAAAGAAAAGAAAAGTATAAAAGACTATTTTATTTTCAGTTGGCATTGTACCGGACTTCGGTCCAGGGATAGGCTCCAAGTTGCCTCTAGGTTTAGATAACCTAGTATGGGATGGGCTCCTAGTTGCCCCTAGGTTTAGATAATCTAGTAGAACCCGAATGGATTCGAGATTTGCTACCTCGGGTTTATTAGGGATGCGCGCACAGTTGGTACATTGCCGACCCACAGTGGTTGATTTTTACTTTCACCTACTATATGTATTTAGTTTTCTGAAATTCATATTAGGATAATAAATTCGGTCGTTTTGGTCGGACTCTATTATGGATTTCTGACTACATTCTCCATAGGGCCCTCTTATCTCTTCCTTCTTCGAGCTCGGGCTATGGAAGGAGGAACCGAGGAGGAGGTAGCAGGAACAACTGGTTTTATTATGGGATAGCTCTTGATGTTCATATCGATCTATTATGCGCCTCTGCATCTATCATTGGGTAGACCTCATATAATAACTGTCCTCATGAGCCAAGGGTGCAGCGCCGATGCCCCTCCTCCTCTCCTCTTCCTCTTTTGCGTTTTCTTCCTCTTCTCCTCTTCTCTTGCCGCCCAAGACAAAGGAGAAGCTAAGGGACGGTCTCAAGAGGCCCTATTCTCTACGGGGACCCTCGTAGATGCGAGGAGAACGCCAAGAAGCAAGAAGAACGTTGTAGTTTGACGTTTCCTCAGGAATTTCAGAGTTTATTTGTAAGAAAAACCTAGCGCAGGAAGTAAGTATCCCTCACCTGCAGTATAAGTAGTTTCGGTTGATATTTCATATGCCTTATTTCCTTGTATTTATTCTTTACGATTAGAAATCGTAAATTATGAACAAGCACGCACGTTAGGTGGTTGTTAGAATGTTCCGTTCAGTTAATGCTATAGAAAGCATTAAAGAATAGAAATCCTTGCTTCAGTTTATGATTGGGACCAAGGTCCCGTGGGATGGGCTCCTAGTTGTCCCTAGGTTTAGATAACCTAGTAAAAGCAAGAATCAGAAAAGAAAAGAAAAGTATAAAAGACTATTTTATTTTCAGTTGGCATTGTACCGGACTTCGGTCCAGGGATAGGCTCCAAGTTGCCTCTAGGTTTAGATAACCTAGTATGGGATGGGCTCCTAGTTGCCCCTAGGTTTAGATAACCTAGTAGAACCCTAATGGATTCGGGATTTGCTACCTCGGGTTTATTAGGGATGCGCGCACAGTTGGTACATTGCCGGGCCCACAGCAGTTGATTATTACTTTCACCTACTATATGTATTTAGTTTTCAGAAATTCATATTAGCATGTGGTGAATTTAATAATTAGTTTTATGTTAGTTAGTTTCAATTTCAGTTCAGATATGTATGCCATGCTATAGTTTACTTTTCAGTTTTAGTTCAGTATGTGCCATGTCTCAGTTATATGCCATGACATCCTATGATATGTATTTTAGCGTGAGCCTAACATGATTACTTATGGATATGAGCATGTATGTGCATAGCATGTTTTACAAAAGCATAATTCGAGTTTTCATGGTTTTGTGAGGCTAGATGGTACTTACTAAGTTTTATGCTTATTAGTTTGCATTTCCTTAAACTGGAGATACAGGTAAAGGAAAGCACTAGTAGCGGAGGCGGCGGGCTTGATGCAAAGTGTGTGTGATGGTGGAGTTGGAATAAAAGTCTTTGGAACTTGCAAAGCATAGAATAACCCTCTTTATGTTTCTTTAGTTATTCCGCAATATATTATGTGAACCATGTATGAACTTAAGTAGACTTGTATTCGTGGTGTCTAGTATGCTTCTTTAATTTTCTTGTTTATGCTTCTTCAGTTATTTCGCGATATATTATGAGAACCATGTATTAACCTGTTTAGACTCATTATTTGTGGTGCCCAGTATATTAATGTAGTTTACTTACCTGTGTTAATACTTGCTTAGCGAATGTAGAATGATATGAGTTACTAATTGTAATATGGTAATTTAGACCCATGCTTAAGCTTTAGAGATAAGAACTTGATACTTTTGATTTACATGCTAAATACATAGGATATGCTTGTTTTAAGATATATGCACCATATAGAATGACATGTAGTAGCTAAGAATGCCCTTAGATATGAATAATGAATGGTTTCGGAAAGAAGTTGATACCAACTTGGCACGTTTATGTTATGCTTTTACATATCGTTGTTGAAATTCCTAAGTTACGCAGTCAGAAATCAGTTAGATATATATATTTACGTAACGATCCACCTTAAAGCTTAGTATACTAGAAGGTGGGTCGTTACAGAGTGGTATCAGAGCAAGTTCCATCTTTCCTCCTCACACACATCAGCATTAGACCTGCAGCTTCTAAGTAAGAGTATTTCTCACATTACTATATTTTCTTGCTTTCAGATTTATAGTATTTTCATGTTATGCATGCTATCTGTTTTCTAGCCAGTTCTTGTTTATAGTTAACGGAAGCATGTTTAATACCTTAGTTTATATCTGATAGCATGTTTTAGAATTAAAATATGAATTGTATGATCCTCCTCTATTTTAGATAATGGCAAGAGGACGCTCAGTTAGAAGAGCACCAGTTACTGAGCCTCAGCAGGAGGCAGACCACTCAGTGCCTCTAGCGGACCTGACAGAGGTAGTAGCACAACTGCAGAGACAGGTAGCGGAACAACAGCAAGTAATTGCTGCTCTAACCGCTAATCAGCAGGCTACTCCCACTGTTACCCCAGAGCCCCAGGGAGAGACGCCGATAGTGACGGAGATTCCACCTGTGGCGCCGGTCCCACCAGACATGCCTGTAGCCCCAGCAACAGGGGCAAAAAGGGAAGCTTATCTGATCCAGTGGCAGAAGATCAAGCCAGAGACCTTCTCAGGCACCAGTGAACCATGGGATGCCCAAGCTTGGTTCAAGACCCTAGAGAGTACCATGGAGCTCCTAGACTGGCCAGAGCATGAGAAAGTAAAGTGCGCCTCCTTCTGCCTAGCCGGAGACGCACGTATGTGGTGGGAGCGTATCAAGATAAAATGCCCAGTCAATCAGATGACCTGGGCTAGCTTTGAAGAAGAGTTCTTTGAAGAATTCTTCCACATGCGGGTCACAAACCGCCACTACGACGAGTTCACGAAATTTCGGCAGGGCGACCTATCAGTAGAGGAAGCCGTGAAGAGATTCAACAGGTTGGCACATCTGTGTCCTGAATTAGGCAGTACTGAATGAGAGCGAGTCAGGCTAATGCTCAAGATGCTAAGGCTAGAGATAGCACTGAATGTGGCCAGCGGCGTCCATAGGCCACAAACCTCAGAGGAACTAGTTAGCAGTGCTCTGATCACCGAGCATTACCTGAACAACATGCGACAGCAGAAGGCAGTCGTGACAGAGAATAAGGGCCAAGGCAGTAGCACAGGAACTCAGAAACCCCAGGGCTCCAACTCTAACTGGAAAGGAAAGAATCAAGTCAAAAGAAAGCAGTGGAACAATCCAAAAGGGGAGTCATCCAATAAGCAAACCAAGTATCCCACTTGTTCCAACTGTGGGAGACAGCACTCAGGAGTCTGCCGCCTGGGCACACGAGGGTGCTACACCTGTGGTCAGGAAGGGCATATGGCCAAGCAATGCCCTAACAAGGCCAACTTACCTCCCCCACAGCCTATTCAGTATGGAGGTAAGCCAGCTCAGCTTCACCTGATGCAGACGGCACTAGAGGGTCCTCAGATCAATCAAGGCAGATTAGAGGCTCCACCGGCTACTACAAATGCACGGATTTTCTCACTGACCAGAGAGGATGTAGCCACCGCCTCTACAGTTGTTACAGGTCAGATTAGTATTTTAAACCTGCATGCATCTGTACTTTTCGATACTGGGGCAACCCATTCATATGTATCCAGGGCATTCGCCGAAAAACTAGCAATACCTCCGGACGTACTTAGTGGTCAGTTTTCTGACTACCCTGCCCTCCGGAGACATCATGGCATCCACACACTGGCTCCGTGCCATACCAGTCGGCATTTCAGACAGAGAGCTTTACTGTGATCTGGTAATACTGAATATGTCCGACTATGATGTCATTTTTGGGATGGACTTCCTGAGCAAATACGACGCTTCTATAGAGTGCCGAAAAAGGAAAGTCGTATTCCAACCAGAGGCAGGAGAGCAGTTTGAATACATCGGAGAACCGAAGAAGAAGGCCAAGAAATTTCTCTCCGCCATGAAAGCACGGAAACTACTGAGTACAGGATGTGCTGGATTTCTAGCACATGTAGTCCATGCCGAACAAGTCAAGGACCAAAAGCTAGAAGAGGTCCCAGTGGTATGTGACTACCCAGCAGTCTTCCCTGACGAGTTACCAGGCTTAGCACCAGACAGGGAGATAGAGTTTGAGATAGATCTCATTCCAGGTACCAACCCCATTTCAAAAGCGCCATACCGTATGGCTCCAGCAAAATTAAGAGAACTTTGGGAGCAACTACAGGAGCTGCTCAACAAGGGCTTCATACGCCCTAGTCATTCACCATGGGGAGCTCCAGTGTTGTTCGTGAAGAAGAAAGACGGGTTCATGCGCCTGTGTATAGATTATCGAGCTTTGAATCAAGTCACCATTAAGAACCGGTACCCTCTACCCAGGATCGATGATTTGTTCGATCAGCTAAAGGGATCCACAGTCTTCTCAAAGATAGATTTGAGATCCGGCTATCACCAGGTCAAAGTCAGAGAGGGTGATATTCCCAAGACAGCTTTCAGAACCAGATATGGGCACTACGAGTTTGTAGTCATGCCTTTTGGGGTCACAAATGCTCCAGCGACATTTATGGACCTCATGAACCGAGTATTCAGGGAGTACTTAGATAAGTTTGTCATCGTCTTCATTGATGACATTCTTATCTACTCAGGAACTCAGGAGGAACATGCTGAGCATCTCAGGACAGTATTGCAGATTCTTCAGCAGAGCCAGCTGTATGCAAAATTCTCAA
>JAGFNQ010003780.1:0-123243 GCA_024364735.1 Boesenbergia rotunda
TCCATGCCAGCGTGCGATCTCCCCGATCCACCTGGACTTCACCTAGTCCCAACTAGGTTGGTGCCTAGTCCCACTAGGTCTTTTTTCCATGCCAGCGTGCGATCTCCCCGATCCACCTGGTCTTCACCTAGTCAAGTCTCCAGTCAACCTTGACCCACTTGACACCATACGGCATTCAAACATCAATGTCAAACATCGAAACATACACCTCAAGCTCACCCGAGCTTGCTAGACTCAAGCTCACCTGAGCTTTGTCAAACTAGGTCAACCCTGACCTAACCAAGATTGCACCAACACTAGGCACCTGGCGAAGGAATGCCAGGATATAAAGACCTAGCGAAGGACAGCTAGGCACCAGGCGAAGGGCAGCTTGGTACTGAAGACCTGGCGAAGGACAGCTAGGCGCCTGGCGAAGGACTGCTGGGCAAAAGTCCAACCGGAGGAGCCGGTTGTGTAGGGACCGGGTGCATGTTGATATGGATACGAGTTCATAATTTTAAAATTTAATTATGTGCAGCGAAAGGTTTAGCATAAATAATTTTTTAAATTATTTTAACCACGTATCTAGCATGCAACCTTATGTTGTGGAGACATGATCATACATTTAAAATTTTGCAGAAAGTAAACTAATTTACTTAATATCTCGCGTAACTCGAAGAAAGGGACGAGATCCAACCGTAGCGTCCCTTGGAAGCTCCGCCTCTATTCGCGTCCACGCCGAGTTTTCTTCGGGATGACTTCGCAAAGTCACGAGTTTCGTGCCAACAAGAACTACTAGATTCTCCAAAGGCACGACAAGAATACCAAGAGAGAGATGGAAGGACTAACCACCAAACGAAGAACGGAATCAAGATTCCGAGAGGAAGGAAGGAGTCGCGCCCGCTTCTTCTTCTTCTTCGGCCTCTTCTTGGTGGTGGAAGCTCACGGCAAAGAGGGAGGGCTCTAGGGCCGGCGGCACTAGAAGAGGGAGAGAGAGAGAAGGAGAGGGAGAGAGGCTAGACAAGAATCCTTGATCTCTTGGATTGATTTTCAAGCTTTGCCTTGGTACCTTTATATAGTAGCCTCTTAATCGCCAAGTCTCCTTTTAACGGAATAAATTTTCATAAGAAATTTATCTTATAAATTTTTCTATGAATTATTCCATTATGCCAAGTTTTTTTTATAACTTAATTTATAATAAAAACAACCATGTCTCCCCTTTTATTATGGAAAGAAATTTCTTTATATAAATTTCTTTATATAAATTTCTTTATCATGGTAAATCAATCCTTTATTGATTTTATAAAATAAAATAAACCAATCCAATGTTCATTTTAATTTCCATGAAAAATAAATCTCTTTATATAAATTTCTTTATATAAATTTCTTTATCCATAATTTTATAAAACAAACCACGCGCGGTTTATTTTATAATTTGAACCAAACAATTTGGTTCTCCCCTTTTATTGTGGTCGGCCAAACAAAGAGGGTGGGGACCCTCTTTGGCCGGCCAAACCCAAGCCGAAATCGTACGAATTAAATGTTGGATCGAGAGAACCGATAGAGGGGGTGAATATCGGTAAACGTTCGGATTTAAATTTAAGAGAAATTGCACAGCGGAAATTAAAACACAACACACACAAACACAATTATTTTTACTTGGTTCAGAGCCTAGGTCGACTCCTACTCCAAGGCCCCCGGTCGTTGACCGTTTACTTTGGGCAATTCTATATGAGGCGCAAAAATAGTTTATACAAATGGATTACAATAGTAGTGTAATAAGCACAGAATTAAAATATCGTTCTTTTGTTACCGACGATCGAGGAAGATCGACTTTTCGGAGCGGAGGGACGTCGTAGGCTCGAGTGCGGGAACAGAAGAGCGTCGAAGCGTTGAATGAATTGTTGCTTGAGCCATGGGGTAGAGGGCCCTTTATATAGGGCCTGGGGGCGCCCGGGGCGTCGGGGGTGCCCCCCCCCCACGTGTCATCCGATCCGCCTCGGTCTCGGTCGGCTTCTGATCCCTTTACATTCGAGATCGACCTTGGCCGGGGCGCCCGGAGCGCTCGGGGCGCCCGGAGCGCTCGGGGCGCCCGCATTTACCGGGTCAAAGCTTATCCCTTGGCTTCGCTGGCTTCTGGTTCGTAGGCTTGCACTTGGGGCGCCCGGGAGCATGGGGGCGCCCCGCCCAGCATCTGTTCGAAGCCTTCCTTACTTACATTGTTTTGTATGCACCTTGGGGCGCCTGGGACACTCCGGGCGCCCTACTCAGCCATTGCCTCACTTCTTTGAGGCTCTCTGAGCTGCAGACACTCGTTCCTTTGGTCCTGTATCCAGGGTTAGTCCAAAACAACATAAAATAATAATGTGTTAGTTTATACAGCCTTAGCTGTCTTGGTTCTGACTTTGGGCTTCCAAAATGGAACCCTAGGTCGAACCGACGCCTACTGTTCCCTCGACGGGGAACGCGTCCTCACCTACTCCTCTCGGGAGAATTTACCTGATGCCAACCGTTCCTCTGGTTGGACTTTTGCCTGGCGGTCCTTTGCCAGGTCTTGGATGCCGAGCTATCCTTCGCCCGGTGCCTAGTATTCCTTCGCTAGGGCTTCAGTCCCAGGCTGTCCTTCGCCTGGCGCCTAGCAGTCCTTCGCTAGGGCTTCTTACCCTGGCATTCCTTCGCCAGTGCCTAGTAGTCCTTCGCTAAGGCTTTTTATCCTGGCATTTCTTCGCCAGTGCCTAGCAGTCCTTCGCTAGGGCTTTTTACCCTGCACACTAGAGTAACATATTAAATAACAAGTAAGACTTAACTTTTGAACCCTGTTGCCATTATCAGAACACAGGTTTGACTTGGGTGCCTTCTGCACCAATAATCTCCCCCTTTTTGATTTATGGCAACCCTAGTTCAAAAAGTTAAGTTTAATCAAAGCATGTAAAAACATTTTATTCCCTCCCCCTGGAAGGACTCTCCCCCTAGATTTTTCAAAAATTCGTGGGGTTCTAAGTTTAAAGAAACAAAATTTTTACTTAGAATTTTTCAACAGAAGGCTTTTGTATTTTCAAAAATGATTTTTGCACTTTTGAAAACTTAAGTTTAGGTACTTGGAAATCTTTTGACAACTCAATTTTTAAAAGTACATAGAAGATTTTTGGAAGCATGAGTTTAGAGTACTTAGAAAAAAAATTTTGAAGCCTTAAGTTTTAAAGTACTCAAAAGTTTTTGAAAGCTTTAACTTAAGTACTTAGTAAGATTAAAAACTTAAGTACTTAGTAAGATTAAAAACTTAAGTACTTAGTAAGATTAAGTAAATTTTTTGAGAAGCTTAAGTACTTAAAAAAATTTTGAAAAGCTTAGTTAAGTACTTTTTGACTGAATGATAGATTTTGAAATTTTAAAAAAAAAATTTAAGACAAAAATTTTTTTTAAAGATAAAATTTTAAATTCTCTCCTTTCTTATCTCTCCCCTTTTGCCATATATCAAAAACAGATAAAAATAGCAGGAATTAAAATTGCATAAAGGGAATAATTTTCACAAAGGAAAAATATTTGCATGATCTTGTTGTACTGAACCAATCCATGATAAGACTTAAACCAAATCAGTTGATTCTCTCTTGTAGGGACCTGTCTAACCCAATTAGCTACTCACTAACTGTTATAAGCAGTAGTTTTTGCTAGGGTTAGTCAAGTTAAGTGTTTCTGTTCAAGTTAGATTTTCTAAACTTGACACTTAACTTGATTGCTGTGTAAGTTGTATTTAGTGCCCAAATTACTGCAGATGCACTGACTTAAAGCATCTTGAATTAAGGCAAAGACCTAAGCATCTCAACCCTTTCTAGGTTATCAATCAAAAGTACCCTGAGGTGCTTGTGAGATGCTGACTTCTAAATCTATAGGTGCATGCAGTTCTAGGGTTAGGGCCTAGGCTAAGTCCATTTGCGAAAAAACCTTAGTTTTGAAAGGGGGTAGTTTTGAAATAAAACTAAGAAAAAAAAACTGATTTTGAAATTAAGTAAAACAGTTTTTCAAATTCTTTTAGAAATTGATTTTTAAATCAAATAAAGCAGAAAAAAATTGAGTTAATCTATTCTACAAAACACAATCCTAACTGCCTATCAAATAGAACAAGCTAGTCAAATAGAACAAGCTAGTCAAATAGAACAAAACAAGTACTCAAAATTCAACACAGTCATACAAGTCAGACATAAGTCAACCCTACAGAGTAGGGGCAGTCAAATAGGTACTGGTACAATGCTAAGCAAATCTAGGACGAGGGACCAGGATGATCAGAGGAGCCTGGCTGCCAGGATCGAAATAGTGTCATCATCTCGTGATACTGTGCATCTCTGGCCTCCCTCTCAGCTCTAAGGGCGCTCATGTAATCGGTGTAGTAGCCCAGATTTGCCTCCATGTTCTCGGCATGATTGGCCTCCACTTCCTCTCGGAGGCTCTGAACATGTGTCTCTAGCTATGCCACTCGATCGTAGAGTGTCGGTGGAGCGGGCTCGTCTATGTGCGCTCGGGCTGCTGCCGCCAGATCCCCAACGTCGACCTCAACCTCCTCGTCTGAGTCGATCGGGGCCCCGGCCTGCTGTCGTCTCCAACTCAGAACCCCGGTGGCCGATACCTCTAGACCCGCTAACGAGAAGTTCCTAAATCCTATTTCATCAAAGTCGGTCATAGCGGTTATTTCACCCACGGTAATGTCACGACCGTGGTGATGAAGGAGAGAGGTGATGATGTGGCAGAATGGAGTGTGCACTCCTCCCTGGGTCGTAACACTGGACGCATGCAGAATAGTATGAAACATGTGTAGTCCAATGTCAATGTCAAGGTGATGGACTAGGGCATACAGAAGGAAGGCATGAAAGGGTTTCATGGTCCCGAGATCTCTAGTGGAGAGTGGTAAGATATAGCGGACCAAGACTCTGTACAGGGCATAGTCCTGTGCCTGAAGTTCAACAGCTTGGAATCGTCTATTTGCGGGGAGTGCTTCCCTATAGAAATAGGAGTGAATGGTGTCTAAGGTGATGTGAGAGTAGGGAGGATCAAATGGAGGATTTCTAGGTGGATATCAGCAGAATGTGGACTGGGAGGGTCGTAGTCCAAAGAATCGGTTCAGCAAAGTAGGGGTGATAGACAGAGGTATTCCTTGAACAGTAGTGTTAAATATGAGACTATCATGTCGAACTATGTTATTGTAAAATTCTGCACATAAGGATTCATTAATGGTATGAGTGCAGAAGACAAGATTATCTAATTGATAGAAGTTTATAATATTCATGGCTACGGGGCATGATTGGGTAAAGAAATGTCTATTAAGATAACTTATCTTAATAGGCTTGTAAATGGTTTGTGCAAACTTATTACATAATTCTAGGGTAGGGAACCTAGGGTCAGGACTTGGTTCGGCACCGGGGTTGGCCGGGTTTGGTCGACGTCTTCTAAGAGAAGGAATTTAAAAAAAGTATGAAGGTATTGCATTAAAATTAAAAATTAATTTAAATGCAATAAAGAAATTATACCGGGCAGCTCGGGGAGGCATAGTTGAGGACGAGAGCTTGCAAGGTCTCTTGATCTTCTTTGTAGGAAGGAAGTGAGGAAGGAAGAAGTTTTTGGTGTGGGACGAAGAGGGGTTCGGATGCCCTTATATAGAGAGGTCATTGGGGCGCCCGGGAGCTCCCGGGCGCCCGGGTCAGTGGTCTCTGCCTTTGGCAGAGACTGCAGCTGGTTGGGGGCGCCCGGAGTGCTCCGGGCACCCTGGGTAAGTCTTGTTTGCAGCTTTTCGCTGCATTGACTGTGATGGGGGCGCCCGCGTGGTTCCGGGCGCCCTGGTCAAAGGTCAGACTCAGCTTTTTGTCTCGGGAGAAGTAGAAAGCATGGTGGGGGCGCCCGAGGAGTCACGGGCGCCCGAGACTGTAGCGAAAAAGATAAGTTTTATGTCTTGTCATCGTTTGACCATGGTTTAATCGGTTTGACCATGGTTTAATCGGTTTGACTGCTTTGACTTGTGGTTTGACCGTGTTGACCATGGTTTGACCATGACCTTAACTATATGATTAACTCATAATATAGACATTTAAAGAATTTTCAATTGAGTCTTAATCTTACTGTCTCACCCAATCTAGGGTTTTCAATCACGTTAGCCTTATAGGTTTTTTTTGTGAGACAAGTTTTGATAAAAGATTTTTTGAAAAACATGATTTATTTTGAAAATCTTTAATTAATTTTGAAAACCATTGAATTAATTTTGAAAAATATTTAAGTCTATAAGTAACCGAAAATTTGTGTTAGATTTGAATTTTACAAAAACTAGTCTGAATTTGAATTTCAAAGATTGGCTTCCAGGTCTTGGCGAGGCACTAGGCCTTCTTTGGCCGTAGCCTTATTGGATCATCAACCCTTTCCTTGACAAAGCCTTTCAATGAAATTTCATTTTCAAATTTAATCTTTGAAAAGTTCTGGTCTAACTAGTTTGGATTTTGGATCGGTAGCTTCGGCTAGTTTCACCAGTCTAAAGAAACCAAGTAAACTTGATCTTATTAGAATTGGTTTCCCTAACGTACTATCATCTCACCTCCACCCAATACTATGTTGTCAAGTTTCAGTTAGGTTTGTTCAGTCCTTATACTAACTATTTCTAAGCATGGTAAATTGCAGAAATTTAAATAAACAATCAAACATGCAATTTGCAATCAGGAATTAAATTTTATCTAACAATAAATATAGTTTTCAGTTTGGCTCCCCCTGGACTAAAGCCACGATGATGGTTAGGCAAGATGTGAATCTTGTCCTTGGGGATCCAATACTGATTTGATTCAGTCTGTTGGTTCAGGCATAGTTTTGGTGCCCATGCCTGAATTTTACTTCTGAACTGGTTCAGTACAGCTAAGTAAGATCTTTGTCGGGATTTGGTTCTATAGCCAAGTCCGGATCGATTTAGAACGGACTTCTGTTTTCCAAGAATCATGTCAAGACCCTTGGAACCAGAAGTGAATCGTTCTAAAGCTGATCTAAGATCCTTAACCTGAGTTTTCAGGGAGGAGTTCTCTTTCTCAAGTTTTTCAACTTGAGTAGGAGTTCCTTCTTGAACCTTCTCGGTTAAGGGTTTAGAATCAGCTCCCTCTTTCAGGAGTTTTACTTCCTATCGGAGGGAATTGACTCGGAGTTTGGCTTTCGCCAAATCTCGAGAAAGATAAGAAATAAGATCATTTAATTGACTTCTATTGAAACCACTTACCTTGATTTCGCCGTCTTCTGAAAAGGTTAGTCTGCCGTCGTCTTGTTCAGATTCTGACTCGATCTCGACTTCTTCTGAGGCGGTCAAGGCTAGTAGGTTTGACTGGGGTGCTTCTTCTTCTTCTTCTGAGGAAGATTCGTCCCAGGTTGCTTGGAGTGTTTTCTTTCTTCTTGACTTTTTTGTCTCCTTTAGGTTTGGACACTCCGTCTTGTAGTGGCCCTTCTTCTTGCACTCGTAGCAAGTCACGTTGGGCTTGTTTTTGTCATTTGTGGGTTCAACTGGTTCGTCCTTTCTTCGGCTTGTCCTCCATTTGTTGGCTTGGTTCTTCAATTTTTTATAGTAGCTTCGGGCCAGTCGGACCAGCTCAAATCGATCTCCTTCTTCATCTTCTGCGTTTGAGTCTGAGTTAGACTCGGGTTCAGGTTGAGGTTTCTTCTTTGTTGACCTTCCAGTTTTTCCTGCAACAAGGGCAATACCTTTCTCGGCCATATTGCAGTTAGTCTGTTCATGAAGTTCTAATTCGGAAAATAATTCATCTAGTTTAATTTTTTAGAGATCCCTTGAAACCTTGTATGCATCTACCATAGATGCCCACAAGGTGTTTCTAGGGAAAGCATTTAAAGCATACCTTATTAGGTCACGGTTTTCGACCTTGTGACCTATAGTGTGAAGACCGTTCATCAATTCTTGGATTCGTGCGTGAAGCTGGGCTGCTGTTTCGTTGTCAGCCATCTTGATGGTATACAGTTTGTTCAGGAGCAGATCTCTCTTACTGATCCGAGTGTCTGATGTTCCTTCGTGCAGCTCGATCAATTTTGCCCACAGCTCCTTGGCACTGTTGAAGGGGCCCACCCGGTTCAGCTCCTCTTTTGTTAAGCCACATTGAAGGGTCTGAGTCGCCTTTGCATCTGCTTCGATTCTTCGTTTCAGAGTGGTGTCCCACTCTGTGTAGCTTTGAGGAACTCCTTCAGCATTTGTGGGAATCTCCAGTCCGGACTGGATGATAATCCACATGTCCACCTGAGTTTTCAGGTGGACCTCCATTCGACTTTTCCAGTGGAAAAGTCTTCTCCACTGAAAAGTGGAGGTCTGGCGGTGCTGAATCCTTCTTGCATGGTCATTTAATCTGAAAAGAATAACTAACAGAAAAATTTCCCAAGACTTAGTCTTGGATTAGTAGTGCGGGATAAAGAAATTAAAATAACGAGGGGTGTTGCACCAACCTCGATTAACGGGAAAAAGAAAATTCGAACGAAGAATTTGGAGAAAATTCGAACGAGAAAAAGAAAATAAAAATCCGAAAAATTTTCAAACTGGTGATTGCACTAAATTTGAACTTCCCCGCTCTGATACCACTTGTTGGATTGAGAGAACCGATAGAGGGGGGTGAATATCGGTAAACGTTCGGATTTAAATTTAAGAGAAATTGCACAGCGGAAATTAAAACACAACACAGGCAAACACAATTATTTTTACTTGGTTCGGAGCTTAGGTCGACTCCTACTCCAAGGCCCACGGTCGTTGACCGTTTACTTTGGGCAATTCTATATGAGGCGCAAAAACAGTTTACACAAATGGATTACAATAGTAGTGTAATAAGCACAGAATTAAAATATCGCTCTTTTGTTACCGACGTCCGAGGAAGATCGACTTTTCGGAGTGGAGGGACGTCGTAGGCTCGAGTTGGGAAGTTTCCGAAGCAGAGTGCGGGAGCAGAAGAGCGTCGAAGCGTTGAATGAATTGTTGCTTGAGCCTTGGGGTCGAGGGCCCTTTATATAGGGCCAGGGCGTCGGGGGCGCCCGGGGCGTCGGGAGCGCCCGGGGCGTCGGGGGCGCAAAAACAGTTTACACAAATGGATTACAATAGTAGTGTAATAAGCACAGAATTAAAATATCGCTCTTTTGTTACCGACGTCCGAGGAAGATCGACTTTTCGGAGTGGAGGGACGTCGTAGGCTCGAGTCGGGAAGTTTCCGAAGCAGAGTGCGGGAGCAGAAGAGCGTCGAAGCGTTGAATGAATTGTTGCTTGAGCCTTGGGGTCGAGGGCCCTTTATATAGGGCCAGGGCGTCGGGGGCGCCCGGGGCGTCGGGGGCGCCCGGGGCGTCGGGGGCGCCCGGGGCGTCGGGGGCGCCCGGGGCGTCGGGGGCGCCCGGGGCGTCGGGGGCGCCCGGGCGTCGGGGGCGCCAGGGGCGTCGGGGGCGCCCCCCCCCCACACGTGTCATCCGATCCGCCTCGGTCTCGGTCGGCTTCTGATCCCTTTACATTCGGGATCAACTGTGACTGGGGCGCCCGGAGCGCTCGGGGCGCCCGCATTGACCGGGTCAAAGCTTATCCCTTGGCTTCGCTGGCTTCTGGTTCGTAGGCTTGCACTTGGGGGCGCCCGAGACGCTGGGGGCGCCCGGGAGCACGGGGGCGCCCCGCCCAGCATCTGTTCGAAGCCTTCCTTACTTACATTGTTTTGTATGCACCTTCGGGGCGCCCAGGACACTCCGGGCGCCCTACTCAGCCATTGCCTCACTCCTTTGAGGCTCTCTGAGCTGCAGACACTCGTTCCTTTGGTCCTGCATCCAGGGTTAGTCCAAAACAACATAAAATAATAATGTGTTAGTTTATACAACCTTAGCTGTCTTGGTTCTGACTTTGGGCTTCCAAAATGGAACCCTAGGTCGAACCGACGCCTACTGTTCCCTCGACGGGGAACGTGTCCTCACCTACTCCTCTCGGGAGAATTTACCTGATGCCAACCGTTCCTCTGGTAGGACTTTTGCCTGGCGGTCCTTTGCCAGGTCTTGGATGCCGAGCTGTCCTTCGCCCGGTGCCTAGCATTCCTTCGCTAGAGCTTCAGTCCCAGGCTGTCATTCGCCTGGCGCCTAGCAGTCCTTCGCTATGGCTTCTTACCCTGGCATTCCTTCGCCAGTGCCTAGTAGTCCTTCGCTAGGGCTTTTTATCCTGGCATTCCTTCGCCAGTGCCTAGCAGTCCTTCGCTAGGGCTTTTTACCCTGCACACTAGAGTAACATATTAAATAACAAGTAAGACTTAACTTTTGAACCCTGTTGCCATTATCAAAACACAGGTTTGACTTGGGTGCCTTCTGCACCAACATTAAACTCATTTAATTCCTCCAATAAGTCTTCAAAAGACTTAGCCATTTTATGCTTCCGATGCGTCTCTGAAAAATTCAGATTCGACTTATCTCTCTTGATCGAAAAATCCAATTTTCAACTCGTTTTAAATCCCTCGGATTACTCGTAGTGCGTGTGACTAAATAGTCTTTCGATTTATGTTGGCCGTCTATAATTAACCAATTATAGAACGATCATGAGTGGCACCTAGTAGTACATCATGATCCCCAATTAATCGAAAGATCAACGGTTGACCTCAGAAACTATTCTGAAACCCTTCAGCAGCTTTAATGAATCGTGTCTCATTCCCTTCACCATCTTATACCCACTTGGTTCAGGACACGGTCTATGTGTGTCAGCCCCCACTAGGCTGACTACGTCACACCTAGCCCAAGTAATGTCTTTCTCGTCCAACGGATTCTAATTACTCTCATGTTTCTGATAGATTCATACTCGGAACATGTGATGCTCTGGCCAGAGGCTTCGAGTAACAATCCGACGATAGGCCTTGGGTATACATCTCCTCGCAAGGAGTGGTGAATCCTTTGTAGGCTGTTCAAACATCTTCGGGCACTTCGGCTTATACCCAATCATCTTGGGTCCACACCTCCTTGGAGATGCTTGCTTAAGATGTCAAAGTATAAGTCTTCATGACCAAGATGACATGAACACCGTAAGTCAAAGGAACATCGCACTTAAGCTGTAGTAAGAACTTCATTGACATATCTATATGTAGATTACCATATGAAGTTTTACAGCTAGTCACTCCAATGAACTAGTTCCCTTAACTAGCATTCATGTTTATCTCCGGACATCCCAATGTCACCAGCCAGTGAGAATCAACTGATTAGAGAATAATCCATGCTAGTCTCCACAGAATTGATGGTGTCCGTATTTATCAATTCATCGACTAGGGTCAATTTCAATACTTCACAATTGCACATGTAGAGATAATCACTAGTTGTGATTTCATCACAAATTCTCTCATGCTGTGAATTGTATTACGGACATTCAGTAAATGAGTTTAAGATCTCAATCAAATACACGAACATGTATACTCAAATAGTGAATATTCATTTATTAAAGTAAATGATTACAATCATAAGGCGATTGCCTTAGGACACTTCTCTCATATTACTAACAGGTTGGCATCAGGTACATTCTCCCGAGAGGAGTAGATGAGGACGCGTTCCCCGACGAGGGAACAGTAGGTGTCGGTTCGACCTAGGGCTCCATTAGGAGGCCCAAAGTCAGAACCAAGACAGCTAAGGCTGTATAAAATTAATATAACATTTCTCTGTGTTGTTTTGGACTAACCCTGGATGCAGGACCGAAGGAACGAGTGTCTGCAGCTCAGAGAGCCTCAAAGGAATGAGGCAGCAGCTGACCAGGGCGCCCGGAGTGTGCCGGGCGCCCCCAAGGTGAACACAAAACACAAGAAGCAAAGGCAGGCTTCGACAGCTCATGGGAGGGGCGCCCCCGTGCTCCCGGGTGCCCCCCATGCTCCCGGGCGCCCCCGTGCTCCCGGGCGCCCCCAGGTGAAGCCAACGAAGCAAGCCAGCGTGAAGCCAAACGGATGAGAGTTGACCCGGTCAATCCGGGCGCCCCCAACATCCCGGGCGCCCCCAGACAAGATCTGATCCCAAGTTTGAAGGGATCAGAGCTGACCGAGAAGAACTCGGATCGGCTGACACGTGGGGGGGGCGCCCCCGACGTCCCGGGCGCCCCCAGGTGCTATAAAAAGGGCCCTCGACCCCAAGGCTTCAACACTCAATCCATTCAACGCAATCATGCTCTTCTGCTCCCGCGCTCTGCTCCAGAAACCTCCCAACCCGAGATACAAGCGCCGACGACGTCCCTCTGCACCGAGAAACATTCCGCACCGGACGTCGGTAACGAAGAGCGATTTTTTATTTCTGTGTTTACTATACTGCAATTGTAACATCTATTTGTAAATCATTTTGCGCAAATATAGAATTGCCCCCAGTAAACGGTCAACGACCGTGGGCCTTGGATAGGAGCCGACCGCGACTCCGAACCAAGTAAAAAACTTGGTGTTTGCATTTGTTTGTTTTAATTTCCGCTGCGTAATTTCTCTATTTCTTAAATCCGAATGTTTTTCGATATTCACCCCCCCCCTCTATCGGTTCTCTCGATCCAACAAGTGGTATCAGAGCGAGGAAGCTCAAATTTGGTGCAACCACCAATTTGAGAATTTTTTGGATTTTTACAAAATTCTTTTATTTTTTTTAAAATTTCTTCTCGTTAATCAAGGTTGGTGCAACACTCCTCGACAAATATTTTTTTTCTTTATCCCGCACTACTAATCCAAGACCAAGTCTTGGGATATTCTTTTTTTTCTTGCTTAGTTTACATTTCAGATAAAATGGCCATGCAAGAGGGCTTCAGCACCGCAAGACCACCTCTCTTTAGTGGGGAGGACTTCTCCTACTGGAAGAGCAGAATGGAGGTCCACCTGAAAACTCAGGTGGACATGTGGATAATCCTCCAGTCCGGACTGGAGATTCCAAGAAATGCTGAAGGAGTACCTCAGACTTACACAAAGTGGGACACCACTCTGAAATGGAAAATTGAAGCGGATGCAAAGGCGACCCAGACCCTCCAATGTGGCTTAACAAAAGAGGAGCTGAACCGGGTGGGTCCCTTCAACAGTGCTAAGGAGCTGTGGGGGAAACTGATCGAGCTGCACGAAGGAACATCAGACACTCGGATCAGCAAGAGGGATCTCCTCCTGAACAAGCTGTATACAATTAAAATGACCGACAACGAAACAGCAGCTCAGCTTCACGCCCGAATCCAGGAACTGATGAACGAACTGCACACCATCGGTCACAAGGTAGAAAACCGTGACTTAATAAGGTACGCTTAAATGCTTTCCCTAGAAACACCTTGTGGGCATCTATGGTAGATGCATACAAGGTTTCAAGGGACCTTTCAAAAGTTAAATTAGATGAATTGTTCTCTGAATTAGAGTTACACGAACAGACTAACTGCAATCTGGCCGAGAAAGGTATTGCCTTTGTTGCAGGTACAATTGGAAGGACAACCAAGAAGAAGCATCAACCTGAACCCAAGTCTAACTCAGACTCCGACTCAGAAGACGAAGAAGGAGATCAACCTAAGTTGGTACGATTGGCCCGAAACTATTACAAGGAGTTAAAAAATTCTTTTATCAAAACTTGTCCCACAAAACCTATAAGGCTAACGTAATTGAAAAACCTAGATTGGGTGAGACAGTAAAATTAAGCTCAATTGTAATTCCTTTAATACCTATATTATGGTTTAATCCTGTAGTTCACAACGTAGTCAAACCATGGTCAACATAGTCAAACCATGGTCAACAAAGTCAAACCATGGTCAACGTGATCAAACCATGGTCAACATAGTCAAACCATGGTCAATCCAACTTAATCATGGTCAAACGATGACAAGACATTAATTTTATCACTTCCTACACACTCCGGGCGCCCGTGACTCCTCGGGCGCCCCCATCCATGTCTTTATCTACTCTCAAGGCAAAAAGCTGCCTGTGACACTTGACCAGGGCGCCCGGAACCACACGGGCGCCCCCATTCCAATCAAAGCAGCAAAAGCTGCAAAGACCAGCCTGGCTGGGGCGCCCAGGCCATTCCGGGCGCCCCCAACCAGCCCTAGTCACTACCAAAGGCAGAGACCCCTGTCCGGGCGCCCGGGAGCTCCTGGGCGCCCCCAATGACCAGCCTATAAAAGGGCATCCAAACCCTTCCTTCTTCCCACACCAAAAACCATCCTCCTTCCTCACTTCCTTCCTTCCAAGAAGATCAAGTGACACTTGTGCTTCCTCAATCTCAACCATGCCTCCCCGGTATGATTTCTATTATGCATTTAGAATTATTTTCTTAAATTCCTTCCTTATAAATGCATGTTTCTTAAATTAGAAAACGCCGAGCAAACCAAGCAAACCCCAGTGCCGAACTGAGTCCCGACCCTAAGTTCCCGACTCTAGAACTGTGTAATAAGTTTGCTCGAACAACTTACAAACCTATCAAAACTAGCTATCTTAATAGACATTTCTTTACCCAATCTTGTCCCTTAGCCATGAATGTCATAAACTTTTATCAACTAGATAATCTAGTGTTCTGCACTCATTCCATTAACACAACTTTATGTGCAGAATTTTATAATAACATAGTTCGACAGAACGATCTCATGTTTGTCACTACTGTTCAAGGAATACCCTTGTCGATCACTCCTACCTTACTAAACCGATTCCTTGGACTACGACCTTCCCAGTCCACCTTTTGTTGCTATCCACCTAGGGATCTTCCATTTGATGCTCCCTACTCCCACATTACTCTAGACACTCTCCACTCATATTTCTATAGGGAAGCTAGACTCCCCGAAGCTAGACAATTTCAGTCTGTTGAGCTTTAGGCCCAGGACTACGCTCTGTACAGAGTCCTGGTCCGCTGCATTTTACCACTATCCTCTAGGGATGTCGTGACCATGCGACCTTTTCATACATTTCTTTTGTATGCCCTAATCCATCATCTTGACATTGACATTGGACTACACATGTTTCACGCTATTCTGCACACGTCCAGTGTTACCACTCAGGGACGAGTGCGCACTCCCTTCTGCCACATCATCACCTTCATCCTTCATCACCACGGTCGTGACATTACCGTAGGTGAGATATCCGAGCTGATCGATTTTGATGAGATAGGGTTTAGGAACTTCTCTTTAGCTGGGATAGATGTATCGGCCACCGGGGTTTTGACTTGGAGACGACAGCGAGCCGGAGAGTAGATCGATTCAGACGAGGAGGTAGACGTTGATGTTGCAGATCTGGCAGCAGAGGCCCGAGCACACATAGACGAGCCCCCTCCACTGACACTCTACGAGAGAGTGACACGGCTAGAGACACATGTCCAGAGCCTCCGAGAGGAAGTGGAGGCCAACCATGCTGAAGATAGGGAGACAAATCTAGGCTATTACACTGACTATATGAGTCCCCTTAGAGCTGAGAGGGAGACCAGAGATGCACAGTATCACGAGATGATGGCGATGTTTAGATCCTGGCAGCCAGGCTCCTCTGATCATCCTGGACCCTCTTCCTAGATTTGATTTGCATTGTACTAGTGACTATTTGACTACCCTTACTTAGTAGGGTTGACTTATGCTTGACCTGTATGACTATGCTGGTTCTCTTACTAGCGGACTTATGTAGTTGACTACTTGTTTGTTTGATTATCTGATCTCTGTTAGGATTATGCTTGGTAGAATAGGTTTACTTTGCTTTTTGGTTTTTTTTACTACTTCAGCCCTTAAAATTTTCAAATGCTTTTAAAATCAGTTTTTAAATGTTTTCAAAATCAAATTTTACTTAGTTTTGAAAAAATTTAAATATTTTCAACTTAGTTTTATTTTAAAACTACCCCCTTCAAAACTAGGGCTTTTTAGCAGATGGACTTAGCCTAGGCCCTAACCCTAGAACTGCATACACCTATAGATTTAGAAGCCAGCATCTCACAAGCACCTTAGGATTCTTTTGATTGATAACCTAGAATGGGTTGAGATGCTTAGGTCTTTGCCTTAATTCAAGATGCTTTAAGTCAGTGCATCTGCAGTAATTGGGGCACTAAATACAAACTACACAGTAATCAAGTTAAGTGTCAAGTTTAAAAAATCTAACTTGAACAGAACACTTAACTTGACTAACCCCAGCAAAAACTACTATTTAATAACAGTTAGTAAGTAGCTAATTGGGTTAGACAGGACCCTAAAAGAAACAGATTTAGTTTAGTTCATATCCTGAATTGGGTCAGTACAGCAAAATAATGCAATTTATTTTTTTATGCAATTTAATTATCCTGTTTCTGCTATATTTATTTGTTTTTGATATATGACAAAGGGGGAGAAATAGGAAAGGAGAGTTTAAAATTTTCTAAAATTTGTTATATAAAATTTTTTCCCAAAATTTCAAACTCTATCCTTTATTCAAAAAGTACTCAAAACCTAAGTTTGCAAAATTTTTCTAAGTATTTCAAAACTTAAGTTTGCAAAATTTTTCTAAGTAATTCAAAACTTAAGTTTGCAAAATTTTTCTAAGTATTTCAAAACCTAAGTTTGCAAAATTTTTCTAAGTATTTCAAAACCTAAGTTTGCAAAATTTTTCTAAGTATTTCAAAACCTAAGTTTGCAAAATTTTTCTAAGTAATTCAAAACTTAAGTTTGCAAAATTTTTCTAAGTAATTCAAAACTTAAGTTTGCAAAATTTTTCTAAGTATTTCAAAACTTAAGTTTGCAAAATTTTTCTAAGTACTTAAATTTTTTATGCTCAACTTAAAGTTTTTTCTAAGTATATATACATAAATTTTCCAAAGTGCACAACGAAACTTGTTTTGGAAAATATATCTTTAGAGTTCTATTGAAAAAATTGTTTTAAGTAAATCCATCTTTAGACCTAAAACTTAACTTTCAAAAACCCCACGAATTTTTGAAATATCTAGGGGGAGATTCCTTCCAGGGGGAGGGAACAAAAATTCATTTTTTTGGTTAACTTAACTTTTTGAACCAGGGTTGCCATAAATCAAAAAGGGGGAGATTGTTGGTGCAGAAAGCACCCAAGTCAAACCTATATTTTGATAATGGCAACAGGGTTCAAAAGTTAAGGTATATTGTTTGTCTAACATGTTACTCAAGTGTGCAGGCAAAGCCCTAGCGAAGGACTGCTAGGCACCTGGCGAAGGAATGTCAGGATACAAAGCCCTAGCGAAGGACTGCTAGGCACCTGGCGAAGGAATGCCAGGATATAAAGACCTAGCGAAGGACTGCTAGGCACCTGGCGAAGGAATGCCAGGATATAAAGACCTAGAGAAGGACAGCTAGGCACCAGGCGAAGGGCAGCTTGGTACTGAAGACCTGGCGAAGGACAGCTAGGCGCCTGGCGAAGGACTGCTGGGCAAAAGTCCAACCGGAGGAGCCGGTTGGCATCAGGTACATTCTCCCGAGAGGAGTAGGTGAGGACGCGTTCCCCGACGAGGGAACAGTAGGCGTCGGTTCGACCTAGGGCTCCATTTAGGAGGCCCAAAGTCAGAACCAAGACAGCTAAGGCTGTATAAAATTAATATAACATTTCTCTGTGTTGTTTTGGACTAACCCTGGATGCAGGACCGAAGGAACGAGTATCTGCAGCTCAGAGAGCCTCAAAGGAATGAGGCAGCAGCTGACCAGGGCGCCCGGAGTGTCCCGGGCGCCCCCAAGGTGAACACAAAACACAAGAAGCAAAGGCAGGCTTCGACAGCTCATGGGCGAGGCGCCCCCGTGCTCCCGGGCGCCCCCAGGTGAAGCCAACGAAGCAAGCCAGCGTGAAGCCAAACGGATGAGAGTTGACCCGGTCAATCCGGGCGCCCACAGCGTCCCGGGCGCCCCCAGTCAAGATCTAATCCCGAGTTTGAAGGGATCAGACCTGACCGAGAAGAACTCGGATCGGCTGACATGTGGGGGGCGCCCCCGACGTCCCGGGCGCCCCCAGGTGCTATAAAAAGGGCCCTCGACCCCAAGGCTTCAACACTCAATCCATTCAACGCAATCACGCTCTTCTGCTCCCGCGCTCTGCTCCAGAAACCTCTCGACCCGAGATACAAGTGCCGACGACGTCCCTCTGCACCGAGAAATAATCCACATCGGACGTCGGTAACGAAGAGTGATTTTTTATTTCTGTGTTTACGATACTGCAATTGTAACATCTATTTGTAAACCATTTTGCGCAAATATAGAATTACCCGCAGTAAACGGTCAACGACCGTGAGCCTTGGAGTAGGAGCCGACCGCGACTCCGAACCAAGTAAAAAACTTGGTGTTTGCGTTTGTTTGTTTTAATTTCCGCTGCGTAATTTCTCTATTTCTTAAATTCGAACGTTTTTCGATATTCACCCCCCCCCCCTCTATCGGTTCTCTCGATGCAACATTTGCTAGGTTCTGTGTTATTCTTGCTTCTCGTGTTTTTCCTTAGCTTGATCGATCTGTAGCGGTGGATTGATTTCTGTGTTCTGTGAATGTTAGGTTCGGAACCTGCGATCTAGGGTTTGTTCTGTGTTCCTAAGCAGAGGAGTTCATTTGAGGTAAGCTCCATCTCAGGTGGTGATATGTTTGGGATAACGTTTGAACTTAGATTTTTCCTTGTGTGAATTTGGTGTTCTCTGTTCCTGAGTTTCGAATCTTTGGATTGTTGTGTGCCATTGATCATGATCTGTGATTGAAGTGGAATACCTATTCTTGGAGATTTCTATTTCTGTGTCATGCTTGGATGACGGCTATGAATTAGATTTGGTTTAGATCGAGTTGAATCCAATTTCTTCGGTTGTTCTTCTGTTTGGATTTCAACCTTGAATCCTGCAGTTTCTTGGTCATTTTGGTTTTTGATCGGTTTCTGGGGAGGAGAAGTTGCATTCGTGTTTGTTTGCCTCTGATCGGAATTGGATTCTGTCATTGGGAGTTAATTCTGTTCGATTGTGTGTGGGATTAATTGAGGGATTAATTTGGATTAATTATTCTCAAGTAACCCTAATTATTTAGATGGTGTGTTGGTTAGATAGTTAGGGTTTAATTAGGATTAATTAATTATAATTAACCCTAATTAATCAAATGGGTGTTTAATTAGGATTAATTGATTAGAATTAATCCTAATTAAATTAGAAGTTTTATTTGGCTAAGTGATTGTGTATTTGATGCAGGATATTGAGTGTCGCGGCTATCTTCGTCGCGGCTATTATTTTTGGACGGGGGTTCTCGACGCCTGGACTTCTACATATCGATGTGGGTACCTCTTTTTATGCATAGATAGATTTAGTTAGCAGTAGGGATATCTGACATCTTTATCACTGTACTCTTGCTTCGGTAGTTGTATCCGTTAGCTTTACTACTTACTATTTCTGCATGGATTGGTGATGTACAGTTTACCTTATGTCTTACGCTAGGATTTAGGTATTAGTGCATATCGGTTATCTGGACTACTGCATATCATGTAGATGACAGCAGGGATAGATAGTGGATGATGCATGGGATAGTGACATGCATCATTGTTGCACGTAGCATAGGGGACGACCTTTGACTCCCTGGAGGTTGAGATGGGCCGTCATACTTGCTACTCGTGTAGGGGCATATGTAGGCAACCTTTGACTCCCCTAGCGGTTGAGATGGGCCGTCAGACCTGCCACATGACCTGTCGTGCAGCCCCGTTGGTGGTCCCCGGCGCTGCAGCAAGTCCCCTACCTATCCGATGATAGTGAGGGGCATTTAGAGCATTACTTCACCCGATGGCGGGGTACGTTCATGGTCTCCGACCCTACCCATTCGGTCTCGCGTGTACCGCCTCATAGATCGTCTGTTCGTGCAGGGAAGACCAGGTCAGAGCCCTACTCACTCGGTTCGCATGCATCCGCGACCTAGACCGACTGGCGTCAGTGGTGACCCATGCTGCATCATGAGCATGCTATGCATTGATGCATTTGGTTGTGTTTGCTGCACTTGATTGTTGCACTTGGTTGACATGCATACTACCAGGTTTGGATCGACGCAGGTAGGTATGTACATCCTTGTTTCTTATGGTTCAGCTCTACATTCCCTTCTTACTACATTTATGTTTATTATTGTGGTAGATGGTGACTTACTGCTAGTATTTCTTTCTGTGCATATTAGACTGTATTCGCTGAGTTATAGGACTCACCTCGTTAGCTCTGTTTATTTCTCTTTTCAGGATGATCGTCTGGATTGTCCAGCAGCCTGCCCCAGTTCATGTGTCTCCGAGACGATTTCTGCGGTTGTTCTGTGTTGGTTGTGGTACATGTTGGTACCCTTTTCTTTTATTCGATTTGTTTCTTTTCATTTCCGCTGTTGTATGTTGTGCTCTGTTGTGTCATCTATTTTTCATGGCAGTATAGTTGTACATTTGTGTGTCATGGAGACCTTGATTCCGTTTTGGTTTTGTCGTAAGTCGTACCGGTACGCAGCTTTATCGTCGTTTCCGTTTTTCGCCTTATACAGTCGTTTGTTCCAGCCCTGTAGGTTGTGGTACAAGCAGGCTAAGGTAGTCGTGATGATTAGGTTTTTGGATTGTCCGCCGGGACGAGGGAGTAGCTATCCGGTCGATATCGGACGAGCGGCTCCTAGGGGCATGACAGTTTGCTTCAAATATTGATTCAGATTCTATAATTGATGAATATTATACTTTGAAGAATCGTAGAGCACAACTTCAATAACATGTGTATGTATATATCGATCATTAAATGATTTTTTTACTTTGTGAGTTATCTATGCTAATTTTTTTTTCTATTTTTCTGTAGGAAGTTGATGGCGTGAAAGTTCTTCAATTGGAAATTACAGCTAGAGCGGCAATTAAACTAGATTAGGTAATTATTTTATTTTGAATTTGGATATGTATTTTAGGCGTAGTTGCCTCTACTCTGTAATACAGAACTCGAACTGTGAATTCAGAAGTAATTTATCCACTTTAATCAGCGATGTTACTTTTTAGTAAACTAATATCCATATATTATTTTGTGTCATTAAACTCATCTGATTTTTTAAAATTCTTTCCTTGCAGAATAGGTGGAAAATCTGAATAGGTGATTGTGCTCTTCTTGGAGGAAGACGTGTACCATCTATTGTTAAGTATCTCCTTTAAAATTTTGAATTTTAGTTGATTATCTTGAAACTTTGTATGGATTTGGATTGTATGGATTTTGGTTCACAATATGCATTAACGATCAAAATTTTTTTATTGATATTTTTAATATTAATTTTTAATTGTTATTTGTTCCAGTGTCTTAAAAAAAATTTAGCCCGGGTAAATTATAATTTCTAGCTCTGCCATTGTTTCTAAGTCGAGATCACCATAAATGTATCTGTCTTTCATATTCATATGTGTTCTAACTTTGTTTTGTAGTAAATTTTATTTCTGTGCTAACATTTTTTTACAGGAATTAGGTGGTCGTCGACGGATAAAGTTGTTCCATCGACGACGGATCTATGTATGGTTTTGTTGACTGATAATCAAGATCAGTGGACAGATCAAAGTTATCACAAAGGCAAAATGGAATGCACGGATTATAATGGAATAATTGTTCCACTGACTAAAAGAGGTTATCAGTTGTCGGATCATCAGAGCCGACTTAGTAGCCAGGCATGCAGCTTGGTAGTAAAGGAAAAATGAGGTCTCGTCGATGGAAAACCCTTATTCAGTCGACGAAATAGATGATTTCAAATTGCAAAGCTTGACGTGAACCAGCGAAAATTCACAGGGGATTCCATCGACGGATCAGAGGGATTAGTCGATGGAACGATGATTTCCAGAATAGTCTAGATTTGTTCAACTATAGAATAAGGCTCAAAGATTCAATTCAAGAATAGCATTCTTCTGCTCAAAATCTGATCTTCATCACTCTCTTTGTGTTAAGATCTTTGTCAAGCAAGCCTCCGCACTAAGAACTACAACAACAACAGAGCTTCTAATTCGATTATATCTTTGTCGGTAACTTTTACTATTGTATTTATTTCATTGGGAGAGGTGTAAAGATTGTTACACCCTCCTTCATTTATATTTGATATTCTCCTTTCGAAGTTTCTGAGGAGATATTTAGTGGATTGCCCAACGAATACGATCCAAGGGATCATAAGCCTTAGAGTAGGAGTCGACGAAAGTTCCGAACCAAGTAAAACCAATTGTATTCTTATTCTCAGTTTTATTTCTGCTGCAATATCTCTTATGATTTAAAAGGAAAAGGAAAGTTTTAATGATCGAGATTGACCCCCCCCCCCCCTCTCTATCGCTACTCCTACGATCCTATAGTTGTATGTTTTAGCTAAAACTACAGGATAGCAACTAGGTGGTATGATCTTATAATAATTGATGTGGTAAATCACAAGTGCATAATTTATTGTCAAGTAATAAAAATTTTGATCCATAGGGACTGTTAATTAAACACTAATTAAGTTCGCAAGGCTAGTTATGTAGACAATCAAAGTTGTGTTCAATCGAGAGAGCAAGAAGAGAGAGAGAGTTTAGGGCAGGGAAGGTCCGAGAGAAGAAAGTAATCAAGAGAGAAGTTGGATTAGGTGAATGATTCTAGAATTCGATTTTACTATGATATTAGTTGATACTCTAAGTATTGTTTACCTCATTATCTCCATGTTTACTTTCTTGTAGGGATTCTAACTAAATTACTGATTCAAACTCATGAGGATTGTACCAAAGTGTTTATCATAAATTCAACGCTATTAAGTAAAGTGGAAAAACTAGAAAGTTCGCTTAAACGGTTACCCCCGTTATATGAGACCCGACGATCATACAATCTAGATTATTCACTTTACTTCCTAATATCAAATTGTTACAAACCCATTAATCTCTAGTTAGTTAATACCTTACAGTGAATTAACCTTCTTTCAAGTTGATGACTCTAGAAGTCTGCATAAAGGGTTACCCTTTATCACATGCGACCCGATGGTTATACAATCTAAAGCTTCTCCTCTACATGGTGACTAATTCTCTGCATCTCCTAGCATTAGGAATTTAAATGTCTAGGGTTGTCTAGCTATGGCTAGTTCTTATAGGTCTAATGAAAAGAAACTGGACTCAAGGATGGTTAGTTACAATTTTCTAGATTACTCTAAAATGGAAAACACCAAATTCATTAAGGACTATGAGAGCACTAATGTTAGGAAAATATCTTTTGAGGAAAGCGTAAGCAATTCTTCTATGATCCATACTAGTGCAATGAGTACTAGTATGATCATCATACCTTATATTATGAATATTGTACATATAGCGGTAGTAGTGAATCAAGATATTTTCATGTCATCTCTAATGCAATTGGAGGCTCCTTCCACTCAAACTAGGATATTGCCTCGTATTGATGAGTAAATACCTCAAACACCTTAAGCACAAATATCTTTAAGGTGATCCACATATGAACGAAGATCCATGGTTTCTCGTGATTATGTTTATCTTTAAGAGCATAAGTTTGATATAGGGTTGGAAAGTGATCTTATATCTTTCCAAGAGATCAAACAATTCTCTAACTCTAAAAGGTAGATTAACGTTATGCAAGAAGAGTTAAAGTCTATGGAAAATAATAACGTTTGAGAATTTGTTGAATTTCCTGAAGGTACGAAATTTATTAGTTTCAAATGGATATTTAAAACCAAACGAAATTCGAAGCACAATATTATGTCGAGAAGTATAAGGCTCGTCTTTTTGCCATGGAATTTACTCAGAAGAAGGATATTGATTACAAGGAGACTTTCTCGGTTGTGTCGATGAAAGACTCCCTCAGGGTAATCATGATATTTATAGCTTAGGGGGCGTTTGGTTTAGGGTAATAGGGACTAGGGAATGGGAATGGATGGTAATCATTCCCATTGACACTGTTTGGTAAGTGTCAATGGGAATGAAAATAAGGGAATCATTCCCTCATTTTCATTCCCTACTCCCCCCTCATCAATCAAATTCCTCAATCATTCCTTCCTTTTCATATATCCAAAACACTCCTTTTTTTATTTTATATTTTTCATTTTACTATTTCTTTTTATATTATCTTATTTTACTTTCTCTCTCTATATTTTAAAATTTCTCTCTACATATTTATTCTTTTCTCTCTCTACATTTTCTGTTATTTTCTCTCTCTACCTTGTTTATTATTTTCTCTCTCTACCTTCTCGATCTCATTTTCTCTTTATATATTTTCAATATTACTTTCTCTCTCTACCTCTCTTATTATAATTTATCTATCTTAATTTTTCACTCTTTTTTCATATTTTCTATATCACTTTTTCTCTATATTTTCTATATCACTTTCTCTCTCTATATTTTTTATATCACTTTCTCTCTCTATATTTTCTATATCACTTTCTCTCTCTATCTTTCTCATCTCATTATCTCTCTGTATATTTTGATAATCACTTTCTCTCTCTCTACCTCTCTTATCATAATTTATTTATCATTATTTTTTATTTTTTCTGTATATTTCATATATCACTTTCTCTCTCTACATTTTCTATATCACTTTCCCTCTCTACCCTCTCATCTCACTTTCTCTCTATATATTTTCAATATCACTTTATCTCTCTACCCCTCTTATTATAATTTATGTATCTTTATTTTTTACTTTTTCTCTATATTTTTTATATTACTTTCTCTCTCTACATTTTCTATATCACTCTCTCTATACCTCTCTCATCTCATTTTCTCTCTATATATATTTAATATTACTTTCTCTCTCTACCTCTCTTATCATAATTTATCTATATTTATTTTTTACTTTTCTCTATATCTTCTATCACTTTCTCTCTCTACATTTTTTATATCATTTTTTCTCTCTATATTTTTTTAATGATTTCTCTCTCTATTTTTTATCACATCTATCTTATCTTATTTTTTCTCTCTACTTTTTATCTTTATTTTCTCTATTATTGTATTTTCTCCTATTTTTCTCTTCTAATTTCTTTTTTTTACCTTACTTCTCATAATTTCTCTCTATATTTTTCTAATTTATCTCTTAACTCATTTTATTTCACTTTCTCTATTTTGTAATAATTCTATTATTTTAGGTAACTTTGAAATTTTTATGGATTCTCATTACTAAAGTTAAACTGAACCAAACATCATCAATGATAATAATTTTCATTCCAGGATTTGAACCAAACACTACCAATGGAATCATGATTCTCATTCCCATTGACCCCTCAATGAATCCCATTACCATTCCGATTAACAAATTTGAACCAAACGCCCCCTTATTTTTATTTAGAGTTATACCATACAGACGTAAATACTGCATTCCTTAATGGTAACATTGAGGAGTCTATATATATGATGTTATCAGAGAACTTTAAGTCTGAGGACTCAAAACACCTAGTATGTTGATTAAAAAAGTTCATTTATAGTTTGAAACAAGTATCTTATCAATGGTATTATAAATTTGCTTGAGTGGTCATCTCATTTGGATTTAAGGAGAATCCTATTGATCAATGCCTATATATCAAGATCAGTGGGAGCAAATTTGTTATATTTGTCTTATATATAGATAGCATATTGCTTGCAAGCAATAATAAATTAAGGTCTACTACATGAAACTAAGTCATTTCTACCCAATCATTTTGAAATAAAAGATCTTGGTGAAACATCCTTTATTTTAGGTATAAAGACATGTCGTGATCGTTCAAGAGACATTCTTAAACATTTATAAAAGTCCTATATTGAAAAGATACATGTAACGTATGACATGCAAAATTATATACCTGATGACACACATGTATCAAGAGGTGACAGATTTAGTTTGTTGTAATATCCACGACTTGAACTTAAAATAAAAGAGATAGAATAATTCCCTTATGTGTCAATTGTGGAAAGTCTCATCTATGCACATGTTTGTACACGTCCAGACATAGTGTTCATAGTGGGAATGTTAAGCAGATATGTAAGTAACCCAGGATCATCACATTGGAAAGTTATGAAGAGAATGATGCGGTATTTGCAAAGCACTAAAGTACACATGCTCACGTATCAAAGGTCAGATCATCTGAAGGTGATTGGATATTCAGACTCCGATTTTGCTAGATGTTTGGATGGCATGAGGCCCACTTCAGGCTATTTTTCATGCTTGTCGAAGGGGTTATAAATTAGAAGTTCATCAAGCAGACCCTAGTAGTCACTCTACTATGGAGATAGAGTTGATAGCATACTACGAAGCATCCAATCATACGATTTAACTATGAAATTTCATCACAACATTGTAGATTATTGATAGCATTGGAGATAGAGTTGATAGCAGTCTACAACGATATCTCTTCCACTGCATATCCAGGTTTCAACGTTGTTATTAATTATAGTTTTTGAATTTACTTTGTTATGCTATAGTCTTCCATGAAACTAAATCTCATGCTTAGAATTGTTTTATGTGTTCGAGTTCCTTTAATTCTTAGAATTCATGTGGTCTAGGAGATTTACTAGTTCTAACATTGAACACTTCAATTGGTTAACACTCGAGAGGATTACACTGTGCTTAATTAGTTCCTTCAATTTTTTTCTGATGTTATATACGACTTTACATGGAAGATATAAAAAATTATCCAGTTAGTGAGGATCATGAAGATCTGTGACGACTAGTCCGCTTAATATCTAACACTGAGCATGTTTAGTACATATATTCTAGTCTGAAGACGGATGAAAGATCCCAGTCTGCAGGTTGTTGGACTGAAGTTAGACAAATCTAGCCATCAGAAGATGTCGTTTCAGCAATTTGTTTAGCTTTTTTATACTAATTAATTAATTAATTAAAACTGTGAATACAAGAACGTTCCCTAGTTTTTTTGCTATCAAGGCAACCACCATCACTTTCAGTGTGTGGATATATATGGAGAGTATGCCCTTTCCCTTTCATTATGTCATGCATCAATGCTGTCTCCTCGACATTGGAATAATTGCAGTGTGCTGGCCTAATTAATTAACTAATCTCGTCAACGACACGATCGATATTCACAAAGAGCATCTTCTAGAGATGGGATAAGGAGTAGTTATGGCATCGATATGATCATTCATTGGAGCAAGAATTAATGATGAAGGGGACAGAACGCAACTAGAATATCTAGGCGTTGTGTAGATCATTATGATCATCATTTCATAGAGCAAGAATTAAAAAAAAAATTCTTTAATTTTTCAACGGCATGTTTATTTTATTTTCAAAACTTTTTTTTAAGTTTGAATTTAAAATTTGACAAAATTAATATGTCGTCCTTCCCATGCACTAGTCATAGTATCCGAGCTAATAATTTTCATAATTTATCTCTTCCATGTTGGCTCTGGGATAGATTGATTACCATCAAGAATTAAAAAAAAGTTGTGAAATTAATTATATGCAACTTAAAATTTAAAAAAAAAAGTATGTTTTGAGCTAGGGGACAAAAATAAGGATTGCAAATTTTATTTGGACTAAAAGAAAAATAAAATTATTATTATTATCATCATCAAAATCGTGATGCCTTTTCTAACCACATCTCATAAAGTTTAACTCCTCCTGATGATAAAATTATGCAAAATTATTTAGGTAAATAAATTTGAGTTTATAGCATGTCACATATAAAATTATTTGAAAATATTTTTCATTCAATGTAAATTTAATGATGATGATAAACGGCATTATGATTTGTTTAAGCATTATCCGTTTAGGATTTCTGAAAGAGCAATAGATATTTTAGAAAAAACAGCGATCATATATATAATTTAAACTAGGGATGATGTACACGCATACTTTTATCTCATTTTAAAATAAAATTTTATTTAGTTAAAATTTGAAATTTTAATTTTAAAATTTTAAAAATATAATTACAAATTAAAATTTGAAATTATTTTTTTTGAATTTGATAAAGTATTTCTAAAAGTTTAATTTTGGATTAAGATTTAATTTTTTTTTAAAAAAAATTATAATTATAAATTTATCTTTTGAATTTATATTTTAAGATTTATGATTTTATTTTCTAAATTTTATAACAAGGATAAGAAGTTAAACTTGAAGTCTTCATATTATTTTAGGTATGAAAAGAAAAAAAGATATTAACGTAATTTAATTTTAAATTTCATCAAATTAATTGAGAATTGTTTAGTAAAGGATTAAATTCTTAATTAAATAGAAAGGTATATGGTAGGAGGATTAAAAGTTGAATATTGTCTTTTGAATTTTTTTAATCATATTATTCCAATCTTACAAGTTACAATTGATTAATTTTAAAGATTTTTAATTTTGTAAAAAATTTCATCGACTATCACCATAAATTAAGAAAAACACATATAAAACTCCATTTTGATGGCTAGTGTTCTTAGATTCATTACTTATTAAGGAGAAAAATCTTCAATAATATACCACAGCTGCTGAGTCTCAAAGTTTCAATGTGTAATTTATTAATAGAAGACCTAACCACGCCACCCTACGCCAAATTAAATAGTGTCATTTGAAATCCCGACCACGAGTGTCATTAACAAAATAAATAAACCTTGTTAGGATAGCCAAAAAAAATCAATGATTATCTATTTTTTTTAATTAGACATATATGTGTAGTGTGATTAGTCAAATTATAATCTACTAGAATATAAATTTGACATTTTATTAAAAACCAAGGGTAATTAAATATTTCAGTGGTTAAAAATTTGCATATATATATATATATATATTCATTGTGAAAAAAATACTTGATGTTGGATATATTTTTTAAAGAGAAAAGATAAAAATATGCTATGACAATTAAACTGCCATTTAATATTCACTAGGAGGAAAAAATATGTAAGAAACAATTACCACTTTGTTAGAAAGAATACAAGTTCTACTGATCTAGTAAAATTTGAACAATCATTTTTATTTATCTAAGTTCTTAAGAAGTTATAATATTAAGTGAATTTTTAATAAGTTGAGCTTTTGTATATTGTAAACCAAATTCCACAAGAATTTTTAGGGGAGAAAAGAGCAAAAATTAACATTTATTTGTTAGTATGTGCCATATAATGTAAGATTTAAGAATGTTTAGCCTTGTGATTGGCGACTCATAGAAGGAATAGTTTAACATTAAAAATTATATATAAATAGATCATAGAGACCTAAAAAAGGGTACCCTATTAACTTTCGCATTGGGTCTGGATTTGCCACCGCTCCTCCCTATTCACATAAATTCACCATCTCTTTGCTATGGACCACTAGCACCGCTCTCTGCGCTATGATTTATCTTCCTTCATTTTATCACGACGCTAAAGGGAACTTGACGTGACTATTATGATTTACATCACTAGTGCCGCTCTCAACCAAACCAACCACTACATTGAAGAGTCATAGTGTTGTTGGATAGTCATACATGAGATGATGCTCGGGATCAACAGTGCATTCAAGGTGCATATACTCCATTGTCAAATCATATCTAGGAGCAAGAACCACCGGTCGCCCACCAAATCTTTGCCTCTGGCCCGCCATTATCTTATCATTTAATTTGTTTGGGGTCCCCATAACTTGTTTACCCTATTTGGCAAGCGTGCATCCGAATCCCTCCACTTTGACGTACCCAATTCCCTCCCATTGCTTTAATTTTGAGTCCCATCACGTAATTTAAGATGCGTAAAACGGTGGGCGGTTAAATGGATTGGCATTTGCAACCAGACGACATCTAACTGAATCAACTACCACCAACCGCCGGGAATCTGCTGGCCCCTTGGCCCGTATCTAGGACGTGAAATTAGTCGGCACCGAGTGGTCCCGGTTTAAGTAAGGCAACCTGCCAGGCCACATGGCTTTTTCGTCACATGATCAATTTCGGCAACCAACGCACCGAGGAATCCGCCGACAGCCCACGATCCCAGCGGCAGACGAGCCGAACACCCCACTCGGCGGTTACGGCCGTTCTGCCACAAATCCACTGCGAGATTCGACCTGGTGCGTGGCCTCAGATTCTGTGCCTGTCTCAAAATAGATTCGCGTCCTGCTCGACATCATGTGATGGCCTCCGCATGCGCCTGCCACGCGCGGGCCCACCACGTGTCCCCCGGCAATCGCGCCGCGAGCGGAGCGGGAGATGATGGAACGGTGCGCGCGCTGTCTCGGCCGCTTCATCGTCGGTCGGCGGGAAGGTGGCGGGAAGGGGTGGGTGTCTCGATGGGAATAGGAACCACGAGAACGACGGATTTCCCTACCCAATCGGTCGCGTAGTAGTTTGCCACTTGGCGGATAGTCGTATTTATTTAATTCATTAGAAGAAAAATAATCAATATTTTATTTATTTCCCATGAACGACTTCGACTCTGTCATTCTGAGAACAGTGATTGAAGAATAAAACCGAAGTCTTTACAATATAACTATATTTTGTAAAATAAAAGTGAAATCATTTATGTCTATTTATTTAGATTCGGTGCAAATCATTTATGTCTATTTTTTAAAAAAAATATAGGCGGCAAGAAATCATTTATGTCTATTTAGTTAGATTCTGGTGCAAATGGGTCAAAGCATTCAATTTTTGGCCATGTGACATGTCGAATGTATTCATTTGTATCCTCATTTATTTATTTTGTTTATAATTCAATTATCCAATTTTATGAATAGACTAATCTAAGATATCCATTTTGTAAGTACTTGATAAGTTTTGATGTAGTCAACCAAATTATGTTAGGTTTTATTATGTTTTGATTCCATGTATTTAAGATGTAGGAGCTTAGGAGTGCAGAAAGTCGAGCGGAAGATACACGGTCGAGAAGGATGACACGTGAAAGGAGCCGACGGACTCGGTGCATCCGAGGGACGTGGAGTCCTACAGAAGAGTACACCGGTGGAACGAGAAGGACGTACGCAATATTCGAGAGACTAGAAGCCGAGAGGAAACTCGCTTGAGGAGAAAGCTGGAGAAGGGTTCAGGTGAGCCTAACTCTGGAAGATCCGAAATCACCCAAAAAGAGCCGCTGGAGACTGGTCAGCAAGGAGCTGACCAAAGCCACTTGGACACCCCTATGCATATGACGCTCGGGCTCTCGGGCGCTCGTGTGCTTTAGGACACTCGAGAATAAGGGTGTCCCAATCTTCCCGGGTACCCTATTCCCGGGCGCCCTAGTACATACAAGCGCCCGAGAAACTATTTTTTCCATAAGTGAGTTGTTTGCGAACGTTGCACAGCGGATAACTTCCAAGCCACGTGTCAGATACCTCCAAACACTCGGGCGCCCCTGTTGTACCATGTCAGCATTCGGATAATGTTGACCGGGGCTATAAATAAGCCACAGAGCTCAGTTCCAAAACATCCATCAATGTAAACGAATTCTTTTCCGTTTCACTGTCTTTCTGAGCTTTTCATTTTGTAAAGAGGCTTCTCCACGCCCAAGGAGTTTATCTGGAGTTTGTGCTTTATTTTATCTTGGATTAGCAACCTTTCTGGTTGTAAATCAAGTAAATCTGTGTCTCTTTTTTTTTTGTCTAGTTTATTTTGATGTTCTTTATTATTATTGTAAATTACCTTTCATCTTTGTTGAGCAAGAATAAGAGATCGAAATTTTTTTTACAGGACAATTCACTCCCTCTTATCGATCACACGATCATCGACACATTTTTCATCCGTGGAAAAGTCAATGAAGAGCACGTGAAGCCAACGTTCTTGAATTTGCTACCCATTTGTATCTTTATTAAATTATGAAAATAATATACAGACCTCATCAAAATCAACATTTACAAGAGTATAAGGATGAAAAAAAAACTTTTCATACTTGAATATTTTTTAGAAAAATGTATAATATCAGTTTAAAATAACCTAAGTAATATGAAAATTTTGAGTTTTTTTCTTAAACATGTTCATTTTGATGGCAAAAAAAAGAGAGACAAATTCATAGATTAACTTATAAATAGTGCAGAGGTTTTGCTCCAACTTATAAATACTGAAACATAATAAATCATGAAATGAAATTCTCATGCGTCGATGGATGGGTTCCAAGTTCCTAGGTTTTGAATTGGTCAAACCTCAAGCGGTTTGACTTTGAAGGTGACAAGATTAATGTTCTAATCCATCTAAATAGACAAATTAGCCACCTAATTGCTTTTACTAAGAACAAGAACCGAGCAACAAGATCCAATGCCACAACACAAAGACGGATAGTCCAATTTATTCCTGTCGAATGTTTTCTTCTTTTTTTTTCCTCACACTGGATAATTCATCTATAAATTAATTTTCCAATCTTTTTTAAAAAATATGATAAAATTTTTTAAATATATATATACGAGGCGCCATTGCAATTTTTAAAAGTGACGTTTTTTTTTTTGGCAAAAACTAATTAAAAAAAATTCTGGAGTGGATTTATAAATAAACCCGTCCCTGCTAGTCGTCCAATTCGTCTTCTTCGCCATTGCCGCAGTTTAGTGGGGGAGAAAGAGAGAACGAGAGACATGAAGTACGTGTTGGTGACGGGCGGAGTGGTGAGTGGGCTGGGGAAAGGGGTGACGGCCAGCAGCATCGGAATCCTCCTCAAGGCCTGTGGCCTCCGCGTCACCTCCATTAAGATCGGTATACGCCTTGCTCTTCATCTCTTCTTTTTTTTTTCTGTGAAGGCCGTCGCAGCCGTGTGCAGTATAGGTCTTTCGATGTGCCTCATCGCGAACATAGATACCTGATTCGCTTGTTCTTCTTCAGATTTGCTATTAGAAAATTTGTTTAACTGAGGATCTTTGTTTCAAGTTCAACTTTACACTGTTGTAGATGTTGTAACGTGATTGTTCTTCTTCAGATTCGCTATAGTCTTTTCATCTTTTCTCACTTAGTTTTCTTTTTCAAAACAAAAATGGTAAGAGATAGTTAACGAAATGGATAAAGTCTTCATATCCTTAGTTTGCATCACTTTATCTTAAATTGCTAACTCTGTCATTGTGGACTCGTGCAGATCCTTATATAAACACTGATGCTGGGACCATGTCTCCATTCGAGCATGGGGAAGTTTTTGTGTTAGATGATGGAGGAGAGGTAATGAGCATCTGAGATATCTCTGATGCATGTCTTGAAATGTAGAACCGAGTTAATTTTCATTTAAGGATTGGGCTTCTATTGTGTTTTCTCAAATCTAGAAACCTGAACTTTTTGTGCCCAACTCTTGTCCATGAAAGGGTAGATAATCACTTCCTTCTGAGACTTCATTTCACTTCTAATGGTGACCCTTCTTGTTCTTCATGTAATAGGTGGACTTGGATCTAGGAAATTATGAACGCTTCCTTGACATCAAGTTAACTCGCGATAACAATATTACAACTGGAAAAATATACCAGGTGACTTTTATTCCTTGGGTGTTGGTGATCCTCACTTTGTAAATTTACTTCCAATTTTCTTTGGCTATTTCGGTTCTTTAAGAATTACTGTTATTCTCTTCTCATAATGTATCTATTTCTGGTGACAGTATGTCATTAACAAAGAGAGGAGAGGAGACTACCTGGGGAAAACAGTTCAGGTGTGTCTCTATCTCTAACTAATGAACAAATTGTACCCGCTCACTAAAAAATTTGGTTACTTTCTCAGTATCCCTTCAAACCTGTCTTTATTTCTTTTGAAGGTCGTGCCCCATATTACAGATGCCATTCAAGAATGGATTGAACGTGTGGCAATGATACCCGTAGATGGCACAGATGAACCAGCTGATGTTTGTATCATCGAATTAGGCGGAACTATAGGTAAGGTTTCTTCAGTTCTGTTTTAATAAGCAAAAACTATAGTAGCCAAAAGATACTGCAACTATCTGATCAAATCTTACTATTGGAGGTTATTATTACCTAAATACTGCCATATTCATCCAAGTATGCATCCAGGAGAAATATTACTTTCCATAATACTAATTGTGGAGATCTTAATTCAGGAGACATTGAATCAATGCCATTTATAGAAGCTTTGGGTCAATTCTCTTACCGTGTAGGTGAGAAGAATCTGCAGCCAATTGCTCAATATATTAGTTTTGACAGCTTATTTTAAATCCTCTTTCATCAACAAGATTTTGGTTGTTCATAACAGGGCCTGGTAACTTCTGTCTGGTTCATGTCAGTCTTGTACCAGTTCTCAAATCAGTCGGAGAACCAGTAATGACTACAAAGTTATTTGCAGCTGAATGTATTTCTCCAAATCGTTACAGCTAACACTTTCTTTTTATTCCCGTAGAAAACTAAACCAACACAACATAGTGTTAGGGGATTAAGAGGACTTGGGCTAACCCCACATATTTTAGCTTGCCGCAGCGAGAAGGTCCCCTATTAAACTCTCATTTCATCATTTTTAGCCCTCTTGTATGTTGCCACTAATTTCTTTTCCTTTACCATGACTCATCTACTAAAGTTCAATTTGTTGTTTTTTTGCAGCCCCTTGATGTAAATGTTAAAGAAAAACTTTCACTTTTTTGCCACGTTCCAGTAATTTTCTCAACTTTTACTCATCAAGATATTTTCTCTATTGTTTATTCTAGGATGAGAGTGCTAATTTTATCGTGTCAATCAACTATTTGTTTCCTTTAGGTGGCAAATATTATTACACTCCATGATGTTACAAACATCTGGCACATTCCATTGGTTTTGAGGGTAGTGTAATTGTTTCTTTATTTTTTATTTTTTTTGACAATACCATGAATACTCTTCTTTTCAACAATTGTCTCTAGCTATTTTAGCATTTATATTAACATCCTTCATGACCTCTACAGGAGCAAAAGGCTCATGAAGCTCTTCTGAAGTTATTAAACCTTCAAAGGTCATTTTGTTATAAAGCATATTTTGTTGCAATATGGTCACTTGTTCCCTCCCTCATAAGGCAACTTTAACTTGTACAGATGCACTAAGGAACCCCTACTGGCAGAATGGATGGCTAGAGCTAAACTCTGTGATATGTTGCATGATCCTGTGAGTCATCTTCTTTCCTCTCTGGTTCTTTTATTTGTTCCAATGGGAGTTAAAAAATACTTACTAATTAAATGATTGTTTTTTCAGGTGAAGATTGCTATCGTAGGAAAGTATACTGGTCTTCCTGATTCTTATCTCTCTGTGCTGAAGGTGAACGTTGATGTCAATTTGTTCTTCTAAGATACAGTAATTTCCATTGATTCTTGTAGCCCTGTGCACTTTAGGGCCGTCATTGTTGGGATTGGCAACCCTTTAGTGTGTGTTCTTATAGTACTATCCCCTGCTAACTAGTCTCCTTTGTGAAATTGCAGGCTCTTTTACATGCTTCTGTTGCTTGCTGGAAAAAACTTGTCATCAATTGGGTCCCCTCATCTGATCTTGAAGAAACTTCTGCAGAAGAAGTCTGTTTTCATGATACTCTAAAACCTCTTCCCTTCAAAATCTTGTTAACGCTATTCGTGTTTCAAAGTTTACAATGATTCTTATTGGCACAGACTCCTGATGCATACAAAGCAGCATGGAGGCTTTTGAAGGTGAACTTGGTTTTACTTCAGAAATCGATGCCGGTTTACAGTATACTTTATTTTTGCAGCCATGTTAACAATCTTTGGTTACAGAGTGCAGATGGCATACTAGTCCCAGGAGGTTTTGGCGACAGAGGGGTGGAGGGTAAAATTCTTGCTGCTAAATATGCCCGTGAAAACAAAGTCCCGTACCTCGGTATTTGTCTCGGGATGCAGATTGCTGTCATAGAATATGCTCGCTCAGTCATGAACTTGAGGGAGGCAAATAGCACAGAGTTTGATCCTGATACAGCAACTCCTGTTGTTGTTTTTATGCCAGAGGTAACTCTCGATTTCTGCATTTTCCATCCTGTTTTCTGAGGTATCATGATCATTTTATACTGTATTAACATTAAAGGGTTCCAAAACTCACATGGGAGGCACAATGAGACTCGGATCGAGGAGAACTTACTTTGAAATTGCTGACTGCAAATCTGCAAAGTTGTAAGCACAGAAGTATCTTTGAACCAGTGATGTTCTCATATTTAGTGTTTAAAAAGGCAATTAACTTGTTATGTCTTATGGTTGTTCTTTAGGTATGGCAAAGCAAGCTTTGTTGACGAAAGGCATCGACATAGATACGAGGTTTAGAGAAGTTTAGCTAGTAGTCTAATATGACAACGGAATTTGCTTATTCTTGCCCGGCTTTCTTTTTCCCTATAATTCTTAGTTATTAATTTTACAGGTAAATCCTGAGATGGTAACAGAGTTTGAAGAAGCTGGTCTCGCTTTTGTTGGTAAAGATGAGACGGGAAGACGAATGGAAGTAGGCATCTGGAAGATTTTCTTGCACTTAAAATTTCAGATTCTGTCTGTTGTCTTTTGATATATATCTATAATCATCAATGGTGCAGATTATTGAGCTGCCCACTCATCCTTACTTTGTCGGCGTGCAATTTCATCCAGAATTCAAGTCTAGACCAGGGAAACCCTCTGCTGTTTTCTTAGGTATGCAGCATATAGAATCTTGCATAATTTCAAGAATTCAGCACACATGCCTCAGTTTTGAATGCAAGCTCAGTGTTCTCTATTTCAAATTTGTAACAAAAGTTTTCTTTTCTATTAGCTTTACATATAAATTGTGACCTTGAATCTTGTCTCCCTGTTTCCTTCTCTATGATCATTTCTGCACAATCATATGACATTGTTCTTTTGAAGCATCTCATACACCACCTGGGATTCAGAGGGTAGTGCACTCTGAGTGCTTGCTATCGTATTTGACATTCTTCTTGACAAACTCGTTTACAGGTTTAATAGCAGCTTCGTGCGGCCGGCTAGATTTTTGGTTGCAAGCTTCTGGTCAACCGAACATCTTAAGACCTCACACTTCCAGTAATGGTGTCTCCAAAATCTACCAAAATGGGAGCTTGAAGAAATCTCCCAAAAGTCTGCTTGATGGAAATTTCCACTCCAATGGAAATGGTGTTCATGTCTAACGTTGGAATAGTCAACCTCCCGGATGTTATTGTGGCTGTTGTGTCTCGTGCTTTTCTTGGCAGTTTCAGTTCTTCCATATTTGCATGTGTTTTGTACAGTAGAGTTGATTATGAAATCGAGTAAGTGCTCCAGTGATTTGACAGGGAGCAACGGTGACCATGCCATCAGTTAGGGTTTTCGGGTGTAGCCTCGTTTCTTCTAATAAGTGTTTGATTTTGACCGGAGGAAGTTGGTGAGCGAATCAGGTGTATCTGTTTGTGAGAGGAAAGATTTATTGTATCTTAATGTTTCTACACCTCGTTGGGCTGTTGATCCTCTATCTGCACCCGCAGAGTAGCAAGAGTTGTTGTCGTGCTCATTGTTATCGGATAATTTTTAATAGGTTGACATCATATATTTGATTCATATTAATTAATTTTGAGGATGATTAATTTAATCTAAGTTTTTTATTTATCATCAAAATAAATCAGAAAGATTAATTTAATTTAATCTAAGTGCTAAAATTTGAATTTTAGATATTTAAGAAATTGAAAAGACATGATAGCTTGATTGATCACTAACCGGGATTGAGATTTAAGTGCTAGGCAGTTGCCATGGGTGGGTGCAAAATGGGCGTCTTAGATGCTGTCATTAGCATGACACAAATGGACAAGGTTCTCTATTTCCAATATCAATCTTTATGCTGCCTCTCCTATAGTGCAGCGGTAAGACGACTAGTCGCTATTCTAAGTATTCGTGATTCGATCTCTAGTTACGGTGCATTTTATAAGAAATTTTCCTCTAAATGGGGTGCGAACCATGAGACCCTGGGCTTCTAAATTGCCCACCTCGAGCGCTTTCCGATTTACCCTGATGACCGATGAAAAATTTTATGAGACCAGATCGGTCATCCCAGGTTCGCCGGGAAATACCCTCGAGAATCAATTTCTAACCATTACATTAAAAATATGATGCATTTAATATCTGTTATATATCATATAACACTCGCTATAGTGTAGCGGTAGGGTGACTAATCGTTATCTCATGCATCCGCTATTTGATCTCTAGCTACGACATATTTTGCAGGAATTTTTTCTCCAAATAGAACGTGAACCATGGGACGCTGGGCTTCTGGACCGTTCACTGCGAACGCTTCCCGATTTATCCTGGTGATCGATAAAAAATTTCCGTGAAACTAAACCGATTACTCCAAATTCATCTACTATATGGTCAAACATTTTTTATGTCATAGAGCACCGGGTGGTTTATACAAGACCTTATTGTCAATTTGTCATCACCCAAAACCCAGACTATATATAATAAACATTTTAGTATTAAACAACTAACATATTGGAAATTCACCCAAGTTTCAGTTTGGGCTTCTAAAATATTATAGAAAGAGTTATTAACCTATACATTTTTGCAATGATTGAATTTTATGATAACCTATACATTTTTTTGCAATAATTGAATTTTATGATAGTATATGACCTTATACTAGTTAATATATATATATTTTTTAAAAAAATTGATCATATTCAAAAGTGAGAATAATAAATAATAAATTGACTTTTTTATGGTTAGGAAGAAGAAAAGAAAGATTTATAGAATTGTAAGATCATCCTTGGAGAAAGCTTAACTACCCAATTTAAGTTAGTAGTGTTAGAAATACGCCTTAATCATAGTATCAATAGAAGAAAAATATACATGAATCCTAAGATTAAGTAGTGAAAGTTAAAGGATGGAAAATAAAATATATTTAAGAAGATGATAGGAGTATAAGAATTAGGTAAAATCTACGGTGGCTCTAATATGACATGAGATAAGATGGTATCAAAATTGAAAATAGTAGCTAAGAGTGTATTGGGTGAGTCAAAGGGGTATACACCACCAAGTAAGGAATTGTGATGGTGGAACGAGAAAGTACAGGAGACAATGAAAGAAAAACAAATAACCTATAAGAAATTATATATTTGTAAAAATGAAAAAATTTAAAAAAACATACAATAGCCCGAAAAGAGAATAGAAAATAGTGAATAAAGTAAAAAAATAAAACTTTTGAACGATTATATCGAAACTTGGATATAAAAAAAAATGAGAAAGAGACATTTATAAAATAGCTAAACAAGACATGGACTAGTTTAGCTAAAGATCAACTTTAAGTCCCTATCTCTTTGCACTAATCATGGACTAAATCACTGGATACATTCAAGATACATTATGGTGTATGTTATTTGTAGATAATATTGTTTTGATAGATGAGACATGTGAAGGAGTAAATGCTAAACTAGAATCTTGTCAGGAAATAGTAGAACTGAAAGGTTTTAAGCTTAGTAGAGAGTAAAGACAGAATATATGAAATTTAAGTTTATCAATATTAGACGTAATGAGACAATTATTAAGATAGGAGATGACAAGTTTGTTGGGTTGCAAGCTTGCAAACATAGTCCCACATTGAAAACACATGGAAAATATCATGGGCTTATAAGGAAAAGATATCTCCGTTGGTATGAGACCTTTGGATATAGCCCAAGAGTAAATCATGAGGGTTTAGGCCTAAAGTGGACAGTATCATATTATTATGGAGATATCTAAATTTCTTCGGTCCTAACAATTGGTATCAAAGCCCGAACTGCCAGAAGGTTTAACAACCAACTATGCACAAGAGCTATGGTCAAATCGAGTCATGTGAGTAGAATATTAACCTCGAACAAAGGAAATGGGGACTCCCATTTCCAGATCAAGAGAACCAGACACTAGGTAGGATGTCCTAGTAGGTCGGGTGGACCAAGAGGCAGGAATACCTAGTATGTCACACCCCCAAAGGTTATGCTTACTCGAAAATTAGATAACATCTCCCTTGTATGGCGAACAATATGAATCTTATATATATCACTCTCAACCATATATAGCACAGCCACACTCGGCTGACAACAACAGAAATAAAATAAATGAATATCACATCCACGCAATTATTAACGCCCATAAAATAAATAATAAGCATAATAAACTCTGCAAAATAATGCGTCAAACTGAAAGTCTACGAAAATAAATACAAGTTCATAAAACACCAGAAACAAAGGACAAGTTCAATAAAGGAATAAAAATAACATCTCTACTAAGAGAATATGAAACAACTCTAAATAAAAATACTCAAGCTGGGGACTGATAGATAGATCCTCTCCTGGCGGTACGAGATATAGTTATCAACTACCTGAAACAAAAATAAAGGTAAGGGTGATGAGTCCTGTCGGACTCTGCGGGTATAAGAACAGATAAATACTTGGTATATAAAAAAGATATAACAAGCATATATAATCAAAGGTATACAGTCTTTGCAATAAATAACATAAATCAAATGTATCTGTACGAATAAACATATCTGAAAATTAATATAATACGCAAGGGTAGAAATCCCCATAATACCTCAATAGACAACTCGTACTACTGAGCAGATCAGATCATATAATAAATGCAAATCATATCTGAATATGCATGTCAATCAAATATAGCAATCATAGCTCAAACAAATGCAGCAAACACAAATAAATGCACAATGCATAATATGCACATGATATAATGACCTGCTTTATCATATAATAAATGCAAATCATATCTGAAGATACATGATAATCAAATGCAGTAATCATAGCTCAAACAAATACAACAAACACAAATAAATGCACTATGCATAATATGCAAATGATGCACTGACCTGCTCTATACTTATACTTACTACTGCTACATTGGGTAGGTCGATTGGACAAGATACAAGCGCCAAAAATCGTTGGTTATGTAGAGAAGCCATAATCCCCGTGGCTATGGATGAAAAGCCATAATATCTATGGTTGTAAAATCCCAAAATACCTGTGGTGACCCCTAACACTTGGGGGGTATCAACTGTCTGCACGTAACTCTAACTGAACGTGACATAACATGTGTTAAATACGACAACTCAGAACCTGATTCCTAAAATTTTCTAGTATTATCGGCTAGGTTTTTAAAGTTTTTCGAACCCTTGAATGAAGTTGAAAGGTCAATGTGCGTAATAACCTAAGTTGGAAGGTTTAAATGGTTAAAGCACAGGACTTAGGGGCTTAGTTTGGAGGAACAAAACAACAGAGGGGTAAAAGGATATTAAACCCAAAATGCAGGATGTAATCTTAAACAGGTAAGGTTACAGGGGCTTAATCGCAAAAGGCATTTCCTTTTAGGCTACGTTTGGTAGGTTGTAATGTAATCTGGTCTGTAATGTAATTAAGTTTGTAATGTAATGTAATGTAATCTTGATTACATTGTTATGTTTGGTAATGAGTTGTATGTAATCTTTGATAACCATTACAAGTTGGATTCCTTTGTTTGGTGAGAGGTAATCCATCCTGTAATGTAATCAAGATTGACGACCGACGACCGTCGCCGGCCGGCCGGTGACCATCGACCGGCCGGCGGTCGCCGGCCGTCGGTTGCCGGCCGCCGGTTGCCGCTGGTCGCCGGTCGTCGGTTGCCGCCGGTAGCCGGTCGCCGGCCGACGCTGGCAGCCGTCGCCGGCCGCCGGCCGTCGCCGGCCGCGCGGTCGCCGGCCGTCGCCGGCCGCCGGCCGCCGGCGGTCGGCCGTCGGTCGACGACCGACGAACTGCCGACGACCAACGACCGTCGCCGCCCAGCCGACGACTTTACAAGCTGTAATGTAATCCAGATTACGGAGGTTTTGTTTTGTAATCCAGATTACAAATCATCAACCTCTTTTGTAATCGAGATTACATTACATTACAATTTTAAAGTTATTCCAAACAAAGGAATCCAACTTATAATGTAATCTGGATTACATTACAGGGTGGATTACACCCTACCAAACGCAGCCTTAGTGGCCGCCCCTTTCCTTTCTTCCTCTCCTCGCAACAGCCGCCTGCCATCGATCGCGAGCTCCTCTTTGGCGAACTCAACCAACGCAGAGCTCTTCCCGTTTGATTTCCGGCGCCGATCGCGAGCCATCTCCTCTACCGAGCTCTTCGTTGCGAGGCTACGGACAAGCGCTAGAGCCAACGACACGATCCCATTTCTACAATCTCAAGGGTTTGTAATCTTAAACAGGTAAGGTTACAGGGGCTTAATCGCAAAAGACATTTCCTTTTAGTGGTCGCCCCTTTCCTTTCTTCCTCTCCTCGCAACAGCCGCCTGCCATCGATCGCAAGATCCTCTTTGGCGAACTCAACCAACGCAGAGCTCTTCCTGTTTGGTTTCCGGCGCCAATCGCGAGCCATCTCCTCTACCGAGCTCTTCGTTGCGAGGCTATGGAGAAGCGCTAGAGCCAGCAACACGATCCCATTTCTACGATCTCAAGGGTTCGAAGCCGGAGCGAGATCGCGGAAGAGCTAGTAGATAGTGCTTGTGTACTTGAATCTTCTACGGGTAGGGATGGTGGTGGAGCTCCAAGGAGGCAGATCTCAAGCCAGGGTGGGGTTTCCTTTCCTCGAATTCGATTAATTAATCATCCTATTAATTAATTAATCAACTCATTAAGTGATTCATAACTCAACTAATCCATTTCATTTGCTTAAGTGAGAGTTAAGTCCACTTTAACCCTAATTAAATCCATCTGATTTAGGGAGTGTTTGGGAGAGCTTCTGCTACCTGCTTTTTAAATTCTGCTACACAGAATCACTTTTGAGTGTCTGGGAAGGCTAGATTCTGCTTTAGCTTCTGTTACTTTTGCTCAGAAGTTAGAAGCAAGAATTTGATGCTTCTACCTGCTTCTGCTTTTTTATTTATGATATAACATTAAAAAATAATATTTATATCCTTAAATATTATAACATTTTACCTGATTGCCACTTGACCTAATTTTACCTCCTCAATTATATTGTACTAATATTTATTTTTAAATAAAATTTTATATTTTTATAAAATTTCAATCATATTGTACATTTTCAGAATTATATATATATATTATATTTATATAAATTATATTATTTTTTATTTTTTATTTTTTTATTAATTTTATATATTTTTTCAAATATTCAAATTATAAAAAAATTAATTTTAATACTCTATTTAAAATATAATAATAATTATATCACTATTTAAAATATAATAATAATTACGTGAACAAATTATTGATAGTATCGAAATTATATTTAAATAATTAAAAAATGATTAATTTATATAGTTTAAGGATATTATTGTCATTTAATTAAAAATTAAGCTTGGAAGCAATTATTCTCCCAAACACTCAAACTTTATCTTGAATCAGCTTTTGGCTTCTATTTTCAAACACTGCTTACTTTAGCTTCTTACTAACTTCAAGATAATCACTACAAGAATCACTTTTCAAGAAGTAAAAGCTCTCCCAAACACTCCCTTAGTTATGTCTAGCAAATATGATAGCACCCTAATTAACCTAGCTAACAGTTAATCAACTTCATTAACCGCTAACAATTAATCATAGCGTTTCGTATAAAATTCTCAAATCTTTAATTAATCTATTGGTAATTAAGCCATTACCCTAATCAATCCATTTGATTAATTAACCAATGATTACTCTAATTAAACAATATATAATCAAAACCAAGCTTAATTAATCGTATTATCCATTTCATCCCATAATCCACAATCAATTCCTTACTCAATTTCCAAATCACTTATCAATCTAGTAATTTGATTCATTCTTCTTACGTAACCCCAATTAATCCAATTAGCCAATACATAAGCACAAATCAATTCCAACCTACTCAGATAACTTCTTGAATTGCATGAATAGAGATTAAGGTGGAAGATTCATTACCCTAGGCCTCTTCTTCCTGGCAGTACAGTGAAACACCATAGGTAGCGGTGAGTCGACACCGGGCGACAGATCAATGGTTGTGGACGCCCAGCACAGGGGAGGAGACGCAGCAGCAAGCACATCACACTTCGTACTTGTGGTGTCCGATCGTTGGCGGATGAAGGTCAGCAGCTGTCGGCGCAGCGATGTGAGAGGGAGGCAGGGTGGTGCGCGCGGGAGAGAAATCCGAGTAAAGGGAATGGCGATCGACACCGACAGTGGTGCTCCCAGCGCTCGAGATTGGTAGATCGGGCAGGCGACGCTCGAACGAAGATGGGAGTAAAAGCTACGGCATCGGTCAAGCGGAGAGAGGTCGGGGACGAAGGATGCACGACGATCGGCATGGGAGAGGTGATAGAGTTGCGGCTTTGACGATCGCCAACGCCCCAGCTGTTGCGAGCGAGAGGAGGTGGATTGAGTAACGCCGTCGGAGAGGTGAGGAGAAAGGGTGGTTCAGGAAGATTGGGAAGCAGAAGGCTGTGACGTCGGCGATAAAAGGGAGAAGAGAAGAAATCGTGCGTGGAATAGGGCTTGATCCCAGGAATCGACTAGGTTTTGAGGTTTTTAACGGAAAAGGAAATATTTTAAAAATGATTTAAAAATCAAGCTTTTCCTCGTTTAATTCGGATAACTAAATCCGACCCGCTTTTATCCTCGAAACTCGAAAATAGTTTCAGAAAAATCCAAAAAAAAAAATCTGAAAATTCTCAAAAAATTCAACAAGCCTATTTCCTATTTACACTCAAGATTTATTTATCGTATTTTACATAGTAAATCCTAGTAGATCGGTTGGATTAATTGGGGCAAGGAATTTCTAGTAGGTTGGGTGGGCCGAGGGGCAGGAAGACATGGTCGTCAAAGATCGGATGTCAAACAGATTTCCGCTTGAGGGGGTATATGATCCTTCATTTGAGAGAGAATTATTGGAATTGCAAGGTTGCAAACATAGTCTCATACTGAAAACACATTAAAAAGATCATGGACTTATAAAGAAAGATATTTTTATTGGTATAAGACATTTTGAGCAAGGTGTAAAATCTTGACTCATGATAAGATTTCGGTTCCAAACTAGAATGATACAATTTCGATATCGTATTGTGTCGTGCTGATATGGTTTCGGTATTTTTTATTTATATATAGTAATTATTAGATAAATATATTTATTGTATATAATTTAATAATAAGTTGTATATTTATTTTTAAAAAATCTTAATTATTGAACAACTTAATAGTTTTAGAAAAAATAATTAAATATATACTTTATATATAATTAAATAAATAATTTATTTATTTATATAATACATATTTAAAATGACAAAAAAATTAGAATATCAATTAAATAATAAAACATTAAAATATAATAAATAATAAAAAAATCAAAATATAAATTTAATTTATTAGATTTTTTAATTTTTAAATAATTTTTAGAAAATATTTAAAACAATAAAAATAATTTTTAGAATATTAATTAATATTTTTTAAATATTATTATATTTTCTTTGGATAATTAAATTAGGGTTTATATTCAAGTAAGGAAATATTTTATTTAACTAAATCATTTATTTTTTATTTCGTTGTCATCGTAATCCCTACAGATGCGACACCGGAGGAGTTGCGAGGTGTCTAGCGGTGCCAAAGGGCTCTGAGTGTGCTTCCGGTGGTTTCTGAAGCCGTCGGAGGCCTCCAAAGATGCTTCCGGCAACACCAGAGACCTCCCGCAATACCTTGGCGGCACTCGCGACGCCAACTTCACCTCAATTTCAAATTGAAATCATACCTTGTCACCACCCTTCTTTGCCTCGCTGATACTCGCATTGTTATTGATTGAAACCACGACACTTCTCGTGTCGGTTTCGATAATTTAGTGGAATGGTAAAAATCCACGGAATGGTATTACGTTCCTTGCTTTTGGGTATAACCTGTTGGGACCTTGATTGACCCGGCTAGAGGGGGAGTGAATAGTTTGTTACCCCTAATGCGTCGATTCTTCCTACACATGTTAGCATGCGTAAACGGAAATACAATTAACACAAATAAAACAAACGCTAACATAAATCCTTTACGTGGTTCACAGATGATGCTCCTACTCTACGACTATCTGTAAGGTAGATGATCCCTATCCATCGGTAGATTAGTCCTCAGAAGACCTTCGGCTAGCTTGCGTAGCTCCTTGTGGATAGAGAAACCTCGCCACAAACTCGCAACAGCTCCTGAGCACTTGTAGACTACTAATAAGCTTTACCCAAGCTTATTTTGTTAACCTTTGCTTAGTCAAACCGAACTCTCTTATATAGAGCTTGTTCTTAAAATAGTCGTTACTAGTCGACTGTCAGCTGTCGAATTTGAATGTTACAACCCAACGTTCGAATTTTTCAGCCGACACCAGTCGACTGTACAGAAGATCAATCGACTGATCATTCTATGACCTCTATCAGTCGACTGCTCCCAGCAGCAGTTGATTACCCAGACCCTAAACCTAGGGTTTTAGCCCCTAGCACAATCTCTCTGCACTCTTCCTCGCCCGACCAATCTAGACGTAGCCTTCTAGCCTCCTCCATCAGCCTCGTATCCCTTGGATGACTCTCTATCCTTCATGACTTGCCTTCTGGAGCTTTCTTCGGCCTCGGTCCTTATTGTCGGGTCTTCCTTTACCAAGATTTAGCCTTTTAGCCTCCTTCATCAGCCTTGCATCCCTCGGATGCCTCTCCATCCTTCACGTCTTACCTTCTAGAGCTTCCTTTAGCCTCAGTCCTTGACTTTCCTCATTTGTCAAGATCCCACTTAGACCTTCCTCGTTGTACCTGTATTCTGCATACTCATAATACATATCAAATACAACAATAAACCTAACTTAAACCTTTGCCCAAACATCAAAACCTAGGACACCTCAATTGCTCCAACATAACCTAAGTGCAAAATCATGAGAGTTTAAGCACAAAGTATATAGTATTATACCATTATGAAGATATCTAAATTCCTTTTGGTCCTAATACGAGTTTTCTGGAACAAAAAGCATTAAGTATTTTATAAAATAATAGAGAGATTGAGAGAGATATCTCACATAAAATATAAGTAGGATGGTTGAAATGGAAGTTAACATCGAGTGTTTTATGTAATCGTAAAATATCTCTAAAACTTAAACGGAAGTTCTACAAAATGACAATTAGACCTGCTATGTTATATGGTGCTTAATATTGGGCTATGATAGACCCATTAGCCAAAGATGAAAATTACAGAGATAAGAATGTTAAGGTAGACGTGTAAATATACGAGGATAGATAAAATAAGAAATAAGAGCATTAGAGAGAAAGTCGGAGTTTCATTTATTGATGAAAAATATAGAGAGACATGTTTAAGATGGTATAAATATATACTTAGATGACCAATAAATGCTCAAATTTGACAATGTGAAACTATGATAAATACATACATTAAACGAGGGAGAGAAAGATAAAAAAAGACTTGATTAGTAATAATAAAATAAAGTAAAATTTATTTAAATATATATATATGATGATATAAGAAGAGATATAGTTCAATATTCATATAGCCAACTCCATCTAATAAAACTTGGTTATTGTTGATATTTTTGCAATGGTTTGAAAGAAACTAAACTGAGACCTTCACAGTCTGTATGAAATTCGATCGTAAACAGTTCAAAACAAAGTTCACTAACAGTAGATTTTGAAGAAAAATAAGAAACGTAAATTTTAAGGCAACAAATCATTAAACAGAGGCGAAAGGTTCAAGATCAAGAATTGGGACTCAGAAAAGAGCAAGACGAACACATACATAGCAATTTCCCCCTAAGAATCTGATTGTTGTTGTTGTTTTTTAATGATGAAGATGAAGAAGGCAACTAGTTGGCCGGATTGTTAGAGCACTAACGATAAAAGAAATTAGAGAGCAGAAGAAGAGACGAAAGAAAATTGCTTTTGCTGTCCATAAATGAGCTCAATCGAGGAAATAAGATAGTTGATTTCTTTTTGCCTCACTTACTTTGCAATTTCATTCAACTCCAAACTCCCCAAACACTTTCTCCGAGAAAACTCATGAATCTCCTCACTGAGCTCTTGCTCTCATGGAAGTTCTTTTCATTATTCTCTTGTTCTACTTCATCTTCTAATCCATCTTCTGCCTTCTTCTTCTTCTTCTTCTTCACTATCATCGCCGAATTCACCAACAATATTGTCTCCTGACAAATGCCCTCTATTCACTTCCAGGGATCGTTTCGCTTCCGATCCCAAGATCTCCTCCCCCGCCGCCAAGTCGCAGCCTTTCCGCTCCCTTTGCCTCTGGCGGCGCCCACGACCGCGCTCCCTGCTCTCCTGGCTCTCCTCGACCGCGTCGATGATGCGGTGAATGACGTGCCGGTTCGGCGACGCGTCCCACCGCGCCCAGAAGCTCTTGTAGCACCCGAAGCAGACGCAGCCCAGCTCCGGGGGATGCGCCCGCCGCCTCCGCTGCTCCCTCCACCTCCCGCCGCCGAACAGCAAGTAGGCCAGGACCTCCTGCTCATCCCCCGCCGTCAGCGTCGCCGCCAGGGCCATCACGGCCGCGGGTAGCGCCGCCGGCGCAGGGTGCACCTTCCCCTTCTCGTTGCCGAGCTTCTTCATCTCCCAGCCGAAGAGTAAAAAAAAAAAAACCAAAAGATCAGTTTTTGAGATGTCTCCTTTAGTGATGATAAGTCGTAGAATGGATATTTGGTGAGGAAGAGAACTGAAAGCTGAAGGAGTGCGCCAATCACATTAACAATCATCCGCTGTTGGTAGTTTTGTTGACTGAGTTAACGGGAATATGCTACGTTTTGGAGGACGGTGAAATTAGCAGCTAGAAATCAATAATGAAATGGCTGACAATGTACGCGGTCTAATTTGCATTTATTAAAAAAAAAATAAAATCGATGCTTGATTCGGCCCCACGGAACAAGATAAAATTGGGATGGTTGATTCGGTCCAAATTTTTTTTTATCGATCATAGGATAAATTGAAAAGTACTCATGATAAACAATCTAGAAGACAGCGTCACAAGATTCACATTTTATTTAGAATAAAAATTTCTATAAAATAGGTCATAGTTAAGAATCAAACTGTGAATGTCTAAAATAACGACTAATTATTTTACCGTTGCACCATAGCCGAGGCCTAATTTGCATTTATTAAGAACTGATGGAATATGATTCAGCAAACTAGATGTTGAAAATAAATCGATGCTTGCAGTTGCATTCACTTGAACAAAAGGGTCGGCAATTTACCAAAAGGCGTATCTAAAAATTGATATTTATCAAAAAACGTACCATGGTTTCATTGTTATCAAAGTGCGCACATATTTTAGTAAACTTCCTCTTATACCCCTACCGTCAAGTACTGCATGCTTTTCTCTTTCTCTTTCTCTTTCACATTCTCAATAACGAATTCTGAGACGGACCATAAAGAGATGTTCCTTTATATTTTGATTTTTATATTATGGAACCTTTCTCAAAACAAAAAAATATTTAAATTAATTAAAATATTTTTATTAAATTAAAACTAAAAGAACATATCAGACTCATGTTGGGCCTGAAATGGAAACATTTAGGCCCAACGTGCCCAATATTAAGGGTATTTTCTCGATTATTTGTTATTACATATTAACACCATGAAGAAGTCCAAATAAACAATGGATAGTAAATTTGAACTCCTTGTAACCTCAGAAATCCACAGGAACTGAAATTTTTACAATCGAAGCTCTCTAGGTCAATCAGTGAGTTTTGACCAAAACCCACTGATTGACCTAGAGAGCTCCGATTGTAAAAATTTCAGTTCCCGTGGATTTCGGAGGTTACAAGGAGTTCAAATTTGCTATCCATTGTTTATTTGGACTTCTCCGAGGTGTTAAAATGTAATAATGAAGAACCGAGAAGAAATCACACATTAGGCCTTTTAGGGTCATTGGGCCTGAAATGGTTCCATTTCAGGCCCAACGTGCCCATTATTAAAGGTCTTTTCGTAATTCTTTGTTATTACATTTTAACACTTTGAAGAAGTCCAAATAAACAATGGATAACAAATTTGAACTCCTGGTAACCTCATAAATCCACGAGAACTGAAATTTTTACAATCAGAGCTCTCTAGGTCAATCAGTGAGTTTTGACCCTAAAAGGCCTAATGTGTGATATCTTCTCGGTTCTTCATTATTATATTTTAACACATCGGAGAAGTCCAAATAAACAATGGATAGCATATTTGAACTCCTTGTAACCTCAGAAATCCACGAAAACTGAAATTTTTACAATCGGAGCTCTCTAGGTCAATTAGTGAGTTTTGGTCAAAACTCACTGATTGACCTAGAGAGCTCCAATTGTAAAAATTTCAGTTCCCGTGAATTTCTGAGGTTACAAGGAGTTCAAATTTGCTATCCATTGTTTATTTGGGCTTCTTCAAGGTGTTAAAATGTAATAACAAAGAATCGAGAAAAGACCCTTAATATTGGGCACTTTGGGCCTGAAATATTTCCATTTCAGGCTCAATGTGAGTCTGATATGTTCTTTTAGTTTTAATTTAATAAAATATTTTAATTAATTTAAATATTTTTTTGTTTTGAGAAAGGTTCCATAATATAAAAATCAAAATATAAAGGAACATCTCTTTATGGTCCGTCTCGAAATTTGTTACTGAGAATGAGAAAGAGAAAGAGAAAGAGAAATACATGCAGTACTTGACAATAGGGGTATAAGTGAAAGTTTACTAAAATATGTGCGCCCTTTGGTAACAATGAAACCATGGTACACCTTTTGATAAATATCAATTCTTAGGTACACCTTTTGGTAAATTGTCGAATAAAATTCATGTCTAGAGATTTAGTATCGTCGACTACCTCTATTTACGGATACATAAATTAATGAAAAATATTTTATAATCACATAGTGACCGAGACATTTAATAAATTATTTTATATTAGTTAAAAATTAACATCAAAATTTATTAAAATAATCATTCATACTAGGCTAACTCATGTGGACACAGTTGCATTCAATGTTTATAAAATCACAATCTTGGATCATACGATCGTATCCGAAAGCATAAATCAATCTTGAATTATACATAATCGAATTTTGTAACAAGATCGAAATAGGATTGAATAGAATCGCAACAGAATCGTAATAGGATTGGTGGAAATTTTGAGAGATCATAATTTTTAACTCTGATTGAAACATGAGACCTATGACATATCTAATTAAAACTCGTTCAAAAGTTATAGTTAGTTTTAAAATTGAAATATAAAAAACATGGTTTAAAACCTTTTTAGAAATCTAAAAACTTTTTAATTTTTTTTATTATTTTTTGTTGTTAAGGTTAAGTTTTTAAGATTATTTTAATATCTGTTTAATTATTTTTTAATTATTTTTTATCAATAATATTTTATCATATTTTTTTTCTCAAAAGGAAGAGTTTTTGGATGTCAATTGTCTAATGGTTGGCCTTTAAATTTAATTATCATATAATCAAGAGAATATTTTTAATGTTGAATGTTATTATTATTATTATTATTATTATTATTATTATTATTATTATTATTAGTATGTTACTAAAAAATTTATATTGTTTCATTTTAAGGATTTTTATTAGGATCATACGATTTTACGATCCGATTTTATCCGATCCAATCCTGATTCCAAATTGATTTTACGCAGACTCCTAATTCTACAAACCATGGTCCCATTCGTTTGGGATGCTTCAACTAGTCTGTATCTTTGATTATTCTCCAATCAAGCTTTTGCTAGTGGAATGGGAGTGAGTACCTCAATTCCATCGCATTATGTACACAAACTTCTTTAAATTTATTCGACAATTATATGTGCCAAAACTAAGTGGCAAGGACGAAAATAAATGGATTATTATTGCATTAATTGTGTATATATTTTTTATCCTTTTTCTTACCCGGATCAGAAATTTGACCTTTTGTGATATTAATAAGTTTAAATAATTATGACTTGCGAAAGTACAGATATCATCATCATCATCACCAAACAAAAATAATTAAAAGTTTTGTTAATGAGAGGAAATTTAAACTTATTAACAAATATATATATATATATATATATATATAGCTAAGACATGGTCAAAATGTAAATTTCCACCGTTCATTGAATGCCCAAAACAAGGAAGAAAGACCAAAAATAACCATTAGCCTTCGAATCATCTTCCCTTTAAATATCATTCACCTCTTCCTTCCCTTCGTCGTCCCTTCCTCGCCGACTAATTAATAATTCCGGCGACGAAGACGTCGGAGTCGAGAATGGCCGCCTCCCTCAAAGCGGTGGCCGTCCTCGCTCTGATCATCTGCGCGGCCTTCATGGAATCGAGCGTCGTCCCCGCGGATGCCCGCCCGCTGCCGGCGAGTATGCTCCTCGAGGCATCGCAGGAGAACCAAGGGGTGCTGCCGTCGGCCGTCATAGCGACGGAGCCCGCCGCCGATAAAGACGCAGACGACGACTTCGAGGTGGTAAAAAGGCGAATCGCCGCAGACGCAGACGACGACTTCGAGGTCGACCAGGAACTGGTCGTGCTGGGCCATTAATTAAGCAAATTAATGTTTTATTTGATTCGAGAGGGTGGTGATCTACATTGAAATATTCATTCTGATAAAAGATTTTGTGCCCTTCTTCCATTCTTCGCCTTTGATTTAATTTGTTTGGCATAAAGCCATAAGGTGGCGAGCGATGTACATGGAAATGCTCATTGTCATAAAACGCAAATTGAGAGATCCAAATTCAGACCATCTCCAATCACAAATATTATATTTGATATAATTTTTACATCAAAATAATATAATTTCAGCAATATTTAAACTTCAACCCACTCACAATATATCATAGAAAAAACATACTTATTAGAATATTCTATTTATAAATGTAATTATAATTAAAATGTATATTAAATAAATGTAATTATAATTAAAAATATATTAAATAAATTAAAATATATATAATTTTTAATAAATTTAATCTTTATAAATATGCATAATGAAATTTAAATATACTACTAAATACACTTAATTAAATAATATTACTATAAATAATGAAAAATAATAATAATTAAAAATTAATTTTTATTTATGATATTTAATAATATATATTATATTTGAATTTATTAATTATATAATACAATAAGTTTTTTAAAAAAATTAAAAAAATTTTGAAAAATTCCCACACCAAATTTGGTGAGGGAGAGTGAGTCACCATCTTTGGTGATATTTCGGCACTAAAATTATCTGATGTTAATTTTATATTAAATTTGATGTTTTAGTGATGGATTTGAGATCATATTAGTATCTTTGCTTTCCTTGGTTAAGGCCATTATGATCATAAAAGAAAAATAAGAACTATAAAATGAGGTATAAGAACAGTTCGTAGGAAATCTCCTATCATGGCATCCATGTCGGAATCCAGGAGAATGTTGCTTGGTTTGACATTATTGCCGTGCAAGGGCTTCTTGTCGTGGAGATAGGCGACTCCCCTCGCAACGCCTCTTGCGATCCGGAGACGGGTTTCCCAACTCAGATGTAACGCCGACGAACCGAGCTTCTCTGCCAAAAACAAGTTTTAACGGCGGGCTAAGTTTCGCGATTGTGCAATCATTTTTAAGATTTTGATTTCGTATCTAGCAGAAATATATCGTGGAGAGGTGAAAGAGAGAAAGTGGCGTACTGCTAAATGTGATGTTGGTGAGGCTGTGTCTAAAAGAGATTTATTAGGACAAATAAGACCTAATCAATATTTTTTTAATGATATAATAATTTTTTTTGTTAATATATCTTTAGAATTGGTATTTAGAATTAGTTAATTTAGAATTGGTCAATTGACCAATTACTCATAGACATCTATATATTGTATTCTTCATTGCACATCAAGAATGCGATTTTATTATTAGTTTACATTTTTTTCTTCCTCTTTTATGGTATAAGAGCGATTTTTGTTTCCTCAATTTTTTTGTTCTGCCACAAAGAATGGCCAAATTCTCTGTCTCTCTTTAGTTTCTCTATTTTTTTTTGGAAATCGCAGCTTTGATTTGCATCTGATTTCCTTCCCTTTGTTTTGCAATCTGCGTGCACTTCTCTTGCATGAGGAAAGCTTCACCATAGCATTCTATCTTGCATCAGAATTTTATCATATTTGGAAGGTTATCGGTGGTCGCCAATTCATCTTCTTATATATATAATGTCGGAATTGTCATCTCCGTTATCCACCACAGAAACAAATTTTGCGACACAACTTTCTTCTTTGCCTCTGAATATCATATCTTATTTACCCGTCAAACTTAACAATGATAATTATATGCTTTGGAAGATGCAGTTTCTTTCACTATTCCGTGTTCATGATCTACTTGGAGTTGTTGATGGTACTTCTCCTAAACCACAAGTAGCCGATGCAAACTATGCTATTTGGAACAACAATGATCAACTTATTATGACATGGTTAATCTCGACGATCGATGAATCTATACTTCCTATAATTGTAGGGCTTGATAGCTCTCGTCAAATATGGGAAGCTCTTGGTCGAACCTTTGCTTCAGACTCTCAAGCACATGTTCTTCAACTTCGCATGCAATTACAATCGATGCAAAGAGGAGACAAGCCTATCAATGAATATATGCAATTAATCAAGACCATTGCCAATAATTTAGCTGTGATTGGCCATCCATCCAATTTCAGTTCTTGCAGGATTGGGGCCTCAATATGATAGTTTTATTCTCAGCATAACTACTCGCATAGATCAAGTGTCACTTAATACTCTTCATGGCTTGTTATCTTCACACGAGATGCTTCTACAATTTCAATCTCAAAGGGTCTTGATGGACCCAAATGATATGTGTCACGAAAGTGGGTCTCAAATTTAGATATTTATAAAACTGGAAACCCGTTTTTGCAATCAAAGAATAAAAGCGTAGTAAAGGGGCCACAGGTCGTATTTTTCCAAGGGGCTAGTTCAAGTTGTTCGATTCGTGCTCGAGTTTATGCGTCGTTAATGTTTTTGGGTTTCAGATAAAATTGTGTTTGGATTCAATGAAAAACTAAAGAAACAACTTGATATAAAATGCAGTAATGAAACAACTTGAAATACAAGGGAAACAAGCTTATGTGCCAATATGACACTAAGTACAAGAAATATACGTAATCAATTAAGCCTTGAAAACAACCATCAATGAAATAGTATGCAAGAATAGAGAAAGAGATTTCAAACCTAATCACTGATCGATGCAATGACTAACTGATGAAGAGGTTAATGCATCAGCGAAACAACAATTCCTAAGCAGAAAAATCACAACAAACTCAATGTAGAAATTGATCTTGACACAACATGAAGACTTCAGAAATCTTGATACGCAGGAAGAGGAATCTATGTATCGAACTGAAACTAATTGCAGATTTGATTTATTACTTGATACAAGAAAAGCAACACTACAACTAATGTGAAACTACTGATGTAAAACAATCGAATTTGAAACAAACAGATTGAGTACAAAATTCAGAAACCAACTATTGCAGAAATTAAGTGCAGAGCTTAGTAACTCGAATTTCATGAATCCAGAATCAAACTGAATGCTAAAAACAAACAAGGATAAACTGAACTCGAATCACTAATGGAGTTAAAAACAAAACAAGCTGATACAAAATGCAGATATTGCTACTAAACTCTTGTAATTGAAGCTAGATACAGTCTAAATTCAGAAGGAAGAAAAACTAAATTGCTTGATACGAAATTTAGGCTCTGAAAACAAGAATTGATACACAGCTACAGGGTTTGATACGCAATGCAGAAGACAAAGATACCTAACTGATACGCAATTGAACAAATTGATACACACAGATTAAAACTAGAATTGAACTGAAATTGCAGCTATTGTTAACTAAACAAACTCCCTATCTAATTGTCTTGCAGGATTAAAACCTAATTAAAGAAAAACAGTTCAGAAAACGAAAGTAGCAAAGCTGATACGAGTGCAGAAAACAGAATTGCTGAAACAGAAATTACAGCTAGGAAAACAAAAGAAATGCGATTAAAACTAAGCCTCGACCATTCCTTGTATCAAGACCACCTTGTTCGTCACGCAAGGGCAAGCCAAGAACCCCTTCAACTCGCAATCATCGGAAAATTCTGTCTATGTATCGGATCTGTCGCAAATCTGCTCAAGTCTGAAAAAAACCACTCGATCTCTTTGATCTCGCTATGTAGATTGGTGATGATGATTTGAAGATGATCAGAGCTCAGCCGAGAACCCCTCAACTAGCTCAGATGGATGGGAAGTGGCACCAAACGAATCAAATCGACCAAATAAACAGATCTGAAGAAACCCTCATTCATCTCTGTTTTTGAGCAAATTGGAGCTGAAATCTTCACAGCAACAGCATTCCGACGATCTGATCTCGATCCCAGAATGATTCGAAGTGGTCACGCCCTCTACTAAAGAAAATTGGAAGAAAAGCAGTAGAAAAATTGCGAAGAAGACGAAGACAGTGCTGAAGCTCGGCGAGAACGCGACACTGAGATCTGAACAGGGGATCGGTTTAAGTAGTTAAAACAATGGACGGCTCAGATCAGTTCAACTCCATCCAACGGCTAAACTTTGTCCGATTTGACTCAAATTTTCCAGATCTTGATCAGAGGTCAGGATCATCCTCGTGGTAGCTCGGATCTTCCAGATTTGCAGCGGATGGTTCAGATCACCTTGATCTTTGAATGGACGCTCTAGATCTCTCTGATCGTGATCCAATGGCTAGATGATCTCCGATTGAGCTGAAACCTTCAGATCTTGATCTGATCGCTAGATTAGCCTTAAACCCAACTCGGATTGATCAGAAGTTCTCAAATGGTCTAGATCTAACCATCTTTGCATTGGACGGTCCAAATTAGTTGACGCTTGATTCCTTTGATCTGGTCCACTTTTGACTCAACCTTGACCCAACATGATCTAGGTCCATGATTCTTCCAAGCCTACAAAAGTAGATCAAAAATTAGTGACAAAACAACTCAATTATATCAAAATTTGCAATTAGGTCCAAAAAGAGTATAAATCCTAGAACCTAGTGTAAATCCACAATTATACAAGTAAAATATGGGTCAAATACGGATTTAAGCATATAAAATGATCAATAAAATGATACTTATCAGGTCTCAGATACTCTCGCTCTTTCGGCACATGCAACGTACAAAATTGATAGTACTACCCATCCTCCACACAATCAAGGAAATCAGGTTGAACGAAATAGAGGTCGAGGCCGAGGACAAGGTCAAGGACGTGGACGAGGACAAGGTCAAGGGCGAGGTCGAGACCGTTGTCAAATCTGTCTTAAGAATGGTCACTTTGCTCATCAATGTTATAAGAGATTTGATTTTAATTTTATTGGAGGTTTTGCATCCTCTACTCAAGCGTCAACATCAACTTTATCATCTCATCCAGGAGCATTCTCTCTTGCAAGCAATCCTTATATACCAATGGCAGCTTCTTCAATCCCGGGTTGGCATCCAAAATTTGGCGCGACTCATCATGTTACACCGAATTATGATATTCTTACAGAAGCCTCCTCCTATCATGGTCCTGACACAGTACAAATAGGCAACGGTTCAGGTTTGCAAATTGCCCACCTTGGTAACACATTTATTCATTCATCTGGTCGTCTCTTTCACATGCGCAATACACTCCATGTTCCCTCTATCACTAAAAATTTACTTTCAGTTAGTCAATTTGCTCTTGATAATAATGTGTTTTTTGAATTTAACCCTCATTATTGGTTTGTGAAGGATCCTATTACCAAAACCACCCTGCTCAGAGAAGAAATTAAAGATGGTCTTTATCACCTACAACCTACATCCATCAAAGCGCTTATTGGAGAATGCACAAATAAAGACTCTTGGCATGCACGTCTTGGTCATCCATCTCTCCGTATCGTTCTAGAAGTCATTAATCGATTTAACTTACCAACCCTTTTGTCATCCTCATCGCATTCTTGTGATGCGTGTCTGAAAGCGAAAAATCATAAATTACCTTTTGTTTCTTCTTCTCATATGTCTGATTTTTCTTTAGAAATAATCCACTCTGATGTTTGGGGTTCTGCTCCTGTTTTGTCAAATCAAGGTTTTCTTTATTATGTATTTTTTATTGATGATTTTAGTAGGTTTACCTGAGTTTTTCTCATGAAACAAAAATATGATCATTTTAATATATTTTGTCAATTTCAAAGGCACGTGGAACGTTACTGTGATCGTAAAATTCTTTCTCTCCACTCTGATTGGGGTGGAGAATATCAAGCACTTTATCGTCATCTAGACTCTTCTGGCATCCTTTATCGAGTCTCATGTTCTCACATTCCTGAACAAAATGACACTGCAGAAAGGAAACATCGTCATATAATTAAAACCGCATTAGCTCTTCTCAATCATGCATCAGTTACACTTAAATTTTGGGATGACGCGGTTCAAACTGCAGTTTATCTTATTAATCGTCTACCTACTCCATTACTTTAACATAAATGTCCCATGGAAAAATTCTACAATCAAACTCCTAGCTACACCTTCTTATGTATCTTTGGTTGCGCATATTATCCATGGCTACGACCTTACTCTAAACATAAACTAAATTCTCGTTCTCAACAATGTATTTTCCTTGGTTATAGTAATTTGCACCATGGCTACCGTTGTCTATATATTCCAACAAGGTGTATATATATCTCGGCATGCTATTTTTGATGAGTCTCTATTTCCTTTTACAGCCTTAATAAGACCTCCATCTTCAGGGAGCAATGGAACCTTTTTAATTCCACCTAATATCACATCTGAATTCTCACATATTGCTCATCCAATCAGACACACTAAAGATACTAAAGGTAATGACATCCTTGGTTCTACTCTGGAGCCTTTTGCAAACTCCCTTAGGTCATCAGAATCGCCCCAAGTGACTACTCCATTAAGAGTTGGACGCACTAATAATTTCGGAAGTGACAATGGTTTAGAACCTATTCCGTGTCCAATCTTGGAAGCATTTCCAACTACAGACAATATGCTCCCTAACTCTGAATCATCGAACAATACAAGTCCTTCATCAGAATCACCTTGTCTACCTACTTGTTCGTCACCATCAACAATTGATGATACTCCTCGTCGTATGCTTCCCTTAAGTGATATATATGCACGATGCCCACCAATAGCTACTTGACATCCTCTTCCTCGTTCTCTGGTGGTCGCCTCAAAATCTACTGAACCAACTTGTTTTACACAAGCAAACAAAGATCCGAATTGGCGTAGTGCGATGACTGTAGAATTTGTTGCACTGCTTCGCAATGGAACATGGACCCTAGTTCCGCGCACTCCTTCCATGAATGTTGTGGGCTCTAAATGGATATTCCGTCTTAAGCATCGAGTTGATGGTTCTCTTGAACAATATAAAGCTCGTCTTATTGTCAACGGGTTTAGTCAACAACCAGGTCTTGATTTCAATGACACCTTTAGCCTAGTTATCAAAATTACATCTGTTAGATTATTATGATCAATAGTTGTTAGTTCTAATTGGTCTATTCGACAATTAGACATTTCTAATGCATTTTTTCATGATAATCTTGAGGAAACGATATTTATGGAGCAACCATCTGGATTTATTCATCCATAATTTCCATCTCATGTTTGTCACCTTAAGAAATCCATAGATGGTCTTCAGCAAACTCCTCGTGTATGGTTTCATCGATTATCCAAATGGTTACAAACTCAAGGATTTTTTGGATCTAAAACTGACTCCTCTCTATTCTACAGACATAATGTTGAATCTATGATATTTTTTCTTATTTATGTTGATGACATTCTATTAACTAGTAATGATCAAAGGGCAACACAAATCTATTAAGTCTTCTCAATCAAGAATTTCCTATTCGGGATTTAGGAAATGTTCGTTTTTTTCTTGGTATTAAACTTATTCCACATGATGAAGGTTATATCCTTTCTCAAAGCAAATATATTACTGGGCTTCTTTAAAGAGCTAAAATGGATGGGGCACGTCCGATTTCTACACCAATTGCTATAGATAACGTCTCTATAACTTCTTCCTCTTCGATGATGTCTGATCCCCAGGTTTATCGAAGTATTGTTGGAGCATTACAGTATATTACTATCACACGCACTGATATTACGTTTACGGTAAATCGTGCTTTTTAGTTCACACATGCTCCCACTGGAAAAATTTGGGAAAATGTGAAAAGAATACTTCGCCATCTCAAAGGCACTATTCTACATGGTCTTCTTTTATATCATCACTCATCTCGAGATTTACATGCCTATAGCGATGCGGATTGGGCGAGTTCTCCTAAAGATAGACACTCTACTAGCGGATATGCAATATTTCTTGGACGAAATCTTATCTCTTGAAATTCGAAAAAGCAACCTACAGTATCACGTTCAAGCACTGATGCTGAATATAAAGCTATAGCCAATGCAACGTCAAAAATTATTTGGCTTCGATCTCTTCTTTCTAAACTTCGTCTTGCATCAAAAATTGCACCAAAAAATTTGGTGTGACAATATTGGAGCGACATATCTTACAGCAAATCCAGTATTTCATGCTCGTACAAAAAATGTAGAAATTGATTTTCATTTTGTTCGAGAACGCGTGACGGCTAAATAGTTATCTATCTCCTATATTTCTGCAGAAGATCAAATCGCTGATATCTTTATTAAGCCATTATCCAGACAATGTTTTACCAAGCTGGCAAGAAAACTCAACGTCAGAGATCTCCCGTTGAATTTGTCGGGGGAGGGGAGGGGGTAAAAGAGATTCATTAGGAAAATAAGGCTTAATCAATATTTTCTTTATGACATACTAATTTTTTTATTAATATGTCTTTAGAATTGGTATTTAGAGTTAGTTAATTTAAAATTGGTCAATTGACCAAGTACTTATAGGCATCTATATATTGTATTCTTTATTACACATCAAGAATTAGTTTATATCTCTTTCTTCCTCTTTTTGTGTCTTCCTCTTCCGCCTCCATCTTTGGTGACTCCGACGACTCTAGCGTTTCCTCAGTGTCGCCTCCGTCATCGCTTGTCTTCCTCAAACAACAAGATAATGACCTGATCACACTGCAATCGCTAGCGTCGGCTGCTGCTATGGTCATGGAGGCGGCGACTGCTGTTCTTTCTTCTGCCAGTTGCTTCGTAGTTCTTGATGTTTTTGCCTCTTCCTCTTCTTCGCATGGTGTATGTACAAGAATACTGCGGAGAGGATTGCAATGACAACCAAGTCCCCGGCCGTGATCAGGATAACCGCCAATGGTCGAAGCGATCCACGGTCGACCGTGCTCTGCCCGACAGTATCCGGAGTGGTTCCGTCCAGATTCTTGGGGAATGCCGCAAAGGCGGGGGAGACTAAGGCGGTTGCAGGGGGACACCAGAGGTATTGGGAGGAGCGCTAGAGAGAGAGGAAGGAATGGTGCACTGGTTCCTGAGTGGCCTGCCGCAGAGGCTAGGGTTCCCAGCAAAAGCCATCGGTTTCTCAGAGCCGAAAGCGCCACCGTTTAATATCACTCCTGTGAGATTGCTGAATGAGAGATCCACCGTGGCATTTGCTTGAATTATTGCCCCCTGCTTTGGTAGGATCGAGCCGGGAAGCCGGTTGTAAGACAGGTTCAAGTTGAAAGAGATAAAGAGGAGACGAAGAAATAAATAGAATTAAAATTCTTAGGTAATTTATTATTGAAGCCAATAGGCTTATTTATACAAGGTATCTATCCAAAAAAGGAAAAATTAATTATGACATATAATCATGAGTATAATAAATTTGGAAATATTATTTTTTACTATCGACCCATGTTATGTCAAATATAAAATCAATTGATTGAAATCAATTCATATTGATTGTGATATGATATATGCTAAATATAATAATACTCAATTGATTGAAATCAATTTGAGATTATCATCCATTATTGTCTTTACCCCCGATAAACTCAACGGTAACGCCTGAACGTTGAGTTTAAGTGCTAGTTTGGCGAAGCGTTGTCTAGATAAAGGCTTGGTACATATATCAGCAGGTAGATCTTCTGTAGAGATGTAAGAAACTGAAAGATGTTGAGTCACCACATGCTCATGAATAAAATGAAAATCAATTTCTATATGCTTGGTACGAGCATGAAAAACTGGATTTGCCACAAGATAAGTTGCTCTAATATTATCACACCAGATTTTGGACATAACATCTTGAGAAAAGTGTAATTCCGAAAGAAGAGATTATAGCCAAATAATTTCGGAGGTTGCGTTTGCTATAGCTTTATATTCAACTTCAGTACTTGAGCGAGAGACTATAGGTTGCTTCTTTGAAAGCCAAAAAATAAGATTTTGTCCAAGATATATGGCATACCCACTAGTAGAATATCTTCGGGAGATCTGGCTCAATCTGCAATACTGCAGGCAACCAACTCTCGGGAGGATTGACGATATAAAAGAAGACCATGTAAAATAGTGCCTTTAAGATATCGAAGAATTCTCTTAACACCTTCCCAATGGTATTCAGTAGGAGAATGCATAAATTGACAAACACGATTGACAACAAAAGCAATATCTGGTAATGTAATAGTGACATATTGTAAGACACCAACAATGCTTCGGTAGATCTGAGGGCCAACCAATAAAGAGGAGGATGAAGGTGTAGTAAAACCACCTTCAATGATTGGTGTGGAGATAGGACATGCACCATCCATTTTAGCTCGTTGTAGAATTTCAGTGATATATTTGCTCTAAGAGAGAAGTCATCCTTCCGAATGTGAGAGAAATTGTATGAAAAAGAAAAAACAAGCGTTGCTAAGATCTCGAATAGGAATCTCTTGATGAAGAAGTTGAAGTAAAGTAGTGATGCCATTTTGATCAATACCAGTTATTAAGATATCATCGACATAAATTAGAACAAATATTGAAAATTTCTCATTGCATTTGTTGAAAAGAGAAGAGTCAGTTTTTGAATCAGAAAATCCTTGAGTATAAAGCTAGGTAGATAGACGATGAAATTATGCATGAGGTGCTTGCCGAAGACCATATATAGATATCTGAAGTTGATACACATGTGTTGGAAGTTGCGGGTGGATATATCTAGGTGGTTGCTCCATAAAAATAGTTTCTTCAAGATGTCCATGAAGGAAAGCATTGGAAACATCTACTTGTCGTATCGACCAACTAGAGTTGACAGCTATAGATAGTAACAATATGACAGTTGTAATTTTGACAACCAGACTAAATGTATCATTAAAGTCAATACCTAGTTGTTGATTAAAACCTTTATCAACAAGACGAGCTTTGTAACGTTCAATTGATCCATCTGCATGATACTTGATTCGATAAACCCATTTAGAGCCAATAATATTCATAGATGGAGTAGAGGAACTAAGCTCCAGGTCGCATTGTGAAAAAGAGCATCAAACTCAGTAGTCATCGCAACAAGCCAATTTGGATCTTTGACTGCTTGTGTATAGCTAGAAGGTTCAACAAAATTTGAAGAAGCAATAAGAGCACGTGGAAGAGGATAACGAGTAGAAATTGGTTGACATCGTGTATAAATATCACTTAGAGTAAGCATTCGTCAAGGAGTATCATCATTAGAGCTACTCGGAGACGAGGGATGGGAATCAAAATTAGAGAGTGGATCATCATTAGCCACCTAGTCTATAGGAATTTGTGGAGATGGAGTAGGGCCCAAGATACCATCCCCCATTGTACTTTCAATATGTCCTGATGGAGCAATCTATGGAGATTCTAGTATACCACTCGGTGATATTAGAAATGTGCCTTGATTATCGGAAGGAGGATCCGAGGTAGTAACTGCAAAGAAAAAGAGACTCATTAAAAGTAACATGTCGAGAAATATATATCCGCCCGATCGAAATATGGAGGCAACAGTACCGAAGATGCAAATTACTATAACCAAGGAAAACACATTGTTGAGAGCAAGAGTTTGACTTGTGTTTAGAGTAAGGCCGTAACCAAGGATAACATGCACAACCAAAGATACAGAAAAATGAGTAATTTGGAGAACGATTATAAAGTTGCTCCAAGGGACACTTGTTTTGAAGTAGTAGAGTGGGTAAATGATCGATAAGGTAGACTGCGGTTTGGACGGCGTCATCACAAAATTTAAGTGGAACTAATGCATGATTGAGAAGAGCTAAAGCAGTTTCAATTATATGACGATGTTTTCTCTCAGCGGATCCATTTTGTTCAGGAGTGTGAGGATAGGAGGCTCGATGAAGGATGCCAGAGGAGGTAAGATGACGATGAGGCACTTGATACTCTCCTCCCCAATCAGAATGAAATGAGAGAATTTTGCGATCAAAATAACGCTCAACATGCTTTTGAAAACGACAAAAAATATCGAACAGATCAGATTTTCTTTTCATAGGAAAAATCCAAGTAAACTTGCTAAAGTTATCAACAAAAATAACATAATAAAGAAAACCCTGATTAGATAGAATGGGAGATGGACCCCACACATCAGAGTGAATAATTTTCAAAGGAAAACTAGAGATGTGAGTAGAAGACACAAAAGGTAATTTATGAGATTTTGCTTTCATGCATGCTTCACATAAATGAGATGAGGAGACTAAAGATGTTAAATACTGAAAAAAAAAAATTTAGGAACTAAAAGATAAAGTTCCCTAGACTTGGAGGGCTTAAATGTTAAATAACCTAAATCAAGGGTGGATATGTGAATAGCCAAAATGGGATGGGGGCTGGTTGCAAAGTGGGCAACCTTTAATTAAATTCCTTGTGGCCGAATGTTATCGCAGCCCTAGCCCTCGCGCCGACACCTTCTCTTCTCTCGCTCAAGCCATCTTTTTCCTCTCCTCGCCCCTTCTCGATTCTTCTCCTTCCTCTTCTGCTCTTCTTCTCGCCTCTGCTCATCGCCATCCGAGGCCACGGCGCGTCTCCGGTCGCTTGACGAGTCCCATCTGGCTAGGCCGAGCTTCTTCTCGGGAAGGAGATCGTAGATCCGGAGTTCGTGTGCCTTCGTCTTCTTCCTCTCGAGCGAGCGATGGTCACGCTACCACCGGAGGATCGAGGAGGTATGCCGCATAGTCTTAACCTAGATTTGATCGCGGTAATTTTAATCTTACACTGGATCTCGATTTCAGTGGATCGTGGTGGTTCCTTGGGATCTAGGGCACAGGCGACTTGGGGCGATTTCTCTTATTGGGCGATCTGAGCATAGGCGTTCGGGCGTGTGATCTGAGGTAAGCCTTGCCCTGATCTGTAGGATTCCTTTAATTCGTTGATTGGTGGTTATGGTTGAGTTGGAGATCGATTGGTGATCATGGATCCATAGTTTTGGTGTTGGGTTTTGATTCTTCCTTCTGTGTCCGGGTTCTTTGAGCAATTTGAGTTCTGTTTGGTTTTGGTTTTTCGAAACGGAGATAGGGTTGGATCGAATGGTACCTTGTAAACTCTAATCGCAGACCTGTTGTGTCCTTATGGTTTTGTAGTTTTCTTGGATTGATTTTAGTTTATATCTTGTGGTGATCATGATCGGGTTTTGTTTCTGCGATTGGTGTTGAACTGGATAGAGGTTATGGATTGAAGTTGTAGAGGACATAGCTTCTGAGTTGGGTTAAAATTGGATCTTGTGCTGTGGAGGTTTGCAATTAGTTCCATACAAGATTCTCTCTCTCGTTCAACTCGGTTAAGGTAAGAGCAGCTGTCTGTTTCAATTAGTGATATTGCTTCTGATTGTATATTGCTTGGAACAACAATTGGCTACCGTGAGTTGTGGTGAGGGTTTTGAGCAGTGTGATCCTTAGGCAATGCTGTGGTGTTGTTTTCGGTGTTATGTGGTTTTTGTTCAGTCCTCGCGGTAGAGATAGAATAGTAACCATTGGTATTTTATTACCTAGGGTTTCATGGGTTGAGGGATAGTTAATCAGAATTAGTTTCAAGTATAATTAGTGTGTGCCTTAGTTAATTTATTGTAGAATTAGCTAAGTCGTGCTTTGGATGCAGGGCATTGGCTCAGTTCTCTTGCCGCGGATATTATTTTTGGACGGGAGATTCTCCGTGCCTGGGCTACTTCATATCGAGGCGGGTATCTCTGACTTATCTTTTAGATTAGTCATAGTGATATACTTGATATGCTATGTTTAGCGGTAGAGTAATGTAGTATTTTATACCTGCCTCCCTTTGCTGATACTGTTTAGGATATACCTAGCATGTGATACCTACACCATTAGGATCTAGGCTATGGTGCATTACTTATGATCCTTGCATATCATGTTGATATAGGTGGATTAGATAGTGGATGCTGTTTGACCAGAATCATGCATCATCGTGCACTGTGCATCACTGTCGATCAGGGGCCCCTTATGGGTGAGTCAGGTCGACAGTCATACTGACCTATCCATATGACCCCTCATGGGTTAGTGGTTGACGGGGTATGGGTAGTGTGCTCTGTGCTGCTCCGCTCATGCACTCATGGGTTAGTGAACCGGAGCGTGGTAGCAGGCAGACGTCCCTCCTTGAGTAGTCCATATACCAGGAGATGAGAGAGAGAAGTCTCTCCCCCATTTATATACATGGGGTAGGTGTTAACACTCAGATAGTGATATCCTCCAGAGATGGCCTGGGGCGGTTAGTGATATAGCCAGGATAGGTGATGGCCTGGGGCTTATAGAGATATCGCCAGGATAGGTCTTAGCCTGGGGCTATTAGTGCTATAGCCAGGATAGGTGATGGCCTGGGGCTGATAGAGATATCGCCAGGATAAGTCTTAGCCTGGGGCTATTAGTGATATAGCCAGGATAGGTGATGGCCTGGGGCTGATAGAGATATCGCCAGGATAGGTCTTAGCCTGGGGCTATTAGTGATATAGCCAGGATAGGTGATGGCCTGGGGCTGATAGAGATATTGCCAGGATAGGTCTTAGCCTGGGGCTATTAATGATATCGTCAGGATAGGTCATGGAGTAGGGGTGTTACACCGACAGCATACCGTCTACTCGGTTGCTCAGAATTAGCAGCGGCAGGGTACGGACGGCAGTCACAGCTCTACGCAGGAGGGTGGCCTCCGCTCAGCTTCCTCCCGTACGTAGCGGATGATGTCTGACCGGCGACAGAGGTGACCATGTCATTGCACCATGTGTATACGAATCTTTTGCACTTGCCCGTGTTTGTTATACTTGGATGCTGCATATGATTGACATGTACATACAGGAGACCCTTATGTCAGTTTCGACGACTCAGCTAGATTGGTATGGTATTTCTATTCCTATTCCAGTTATGTCTACCACTGTATGTACCTGTGTTAATTCGATAGCATGTTACTCTATTGCTAGCTAGACTATTTTGTATATCTGATGAGATATTCGCTGAGTATTGTTACTCACCCCGTTAGCTCCCTGTTTTTATTTCAGGATGATTGTCTGGAGTGCTCGGCAGCCTGTCCCAGTTCGCGTATTTCTTCGAGATGACTCCGGGATGTTTTCTTTTACTTTGTAGTGGTACTTGTTGGTACTCATTTTCTGTTTCCGTTTCTTTATTTTTCCGCTGCTGTATTCGTGTTTGGTCGTGTTCTTTTATACGACGGTATAGTTGTACTTTTGTGAGCCATGGAGGCCTTGCGCTTTGTGTTTGTCGTAAGTCGTACCGGTACGCAGCTTTCATCGCCGTCTCGCTTTTGTTGATTGCAGATAGTTGTTCCAGCCCTATAGGCTGTGGTACAATTATCTGAGGTGGTCGTAGAGGTTAGGTTTCTGAATTGTCCGTCGGACGAGGGAGTGGCAGTCCGGTCGGTATCGGACGGGCAGCTCCTCGGGGCGTGACAAAAGAAATTGGTAGACCATACTGATTAATGATGTTCTGAACAAGACGTAAAGACGGATGACCAAGACGTGCTTGCCAAGAAAATTTATCAGTGCGTTCCCCAACAAATACTTTACTAGAGGTGGGTTAAAGATGATAGAGGTTATCTTTAATGATTCCTCAAAATAGAATAGTTCTTGTTATGGGATCCTTCACAAGACAATGATCAGGATGAAATTCAAAGAACACATTATTATTAAGAACAATTGACGCACGAAAAGTAAATGTTTGGTAATAGAAGGAACATGAAGAGCAGAGCCGGCCCCAGGGTGGTCAACCTGGGGCCGGTGCACAGGGCCCCACCTGAGGTGGGGCCCTCTTTTTTAAAAATTTTTAAATTTTTTAAGTAATATATAATATAATAAATATGAATTCACTCAAAGAAAATTAATTAAAATGATATGATCTTCAATACTAATAAAATAATATCAAAATTAAATTAAAAAAATATAAATATAAATTTTAAAACATTATGTATTTTTTAAAAAAATATCAAAAAATACTCAAGTAAACATTTTCTTCCTCTATGTTAATGAATTTTTTTATAACATCATTTTGTTATTTTTTATAAATATAAAGATTTTTTTTTGTACAGGGCCCTTCGAAACCCAGGGCCGGCCCTGATGAAGAGTGTTGTGCATGCGAAAAGTTCGACCATATGAGTGAAATGATGTGTTTCCAAGGTGAGTAATTTGCAAACCTAAGCCATTACCTATTTGTACCATTTCGAGTCCATGATAAGGCGAACCTTTTGTGAGAATATCATACTTTGATGTAACATGATGAGTGACTCTAGAATTCGGATGTCAACCTGGGTTCTCAGGAGTCGATGAAACAATATTAAGAGACATAAAAATTGAAAATGATCTGAAATGAGATGACTTAACCGTAAATTGTCTAGACGAAGACGGTAGTCGATTTGAAGATGCAAGATCATATTGTTAAATAGTTGATTGTCTTAAAGCAATAGGACCACCAACAAAATTTGAGTTAAATCTTTTAGGACATTGAAGACCAATATATCCAACTCTGAGACAAATTTGATATTTTCTCCGACTATATGACTAGTCAAATCGTCTAGAGCAATGAAGACCAGTATGACCAATGAAATGACAAATTTGACATCGTTCCGAACTTTGTTTTTGACCTCCTTGATATCGTTGAGTATCTAACATTGAAACTTTTAGCTTGCCAGAAAAGAAATTAAATAGGAAGTTGCGCGAATGAATGACACTGGTGTGGTCGGCCAAGTAGAAACGAAGGCGACGGAGATAACAGACTAGCGGTATAGACAACGCCTTGTAGTCACGAAGGAGAGAGCTATGAAGTCATCGGAGGAGAAGGTCGAGAGAGAAATGAAAAGCTGGGAAAAAATTGAAAAGAAAGAGAGAAAAAAATGAAAAAGGCAAAATGGAAAAAACGAAAATGATTATTAAAAATGAAAAATAAAAAAAGCATAAGATTCGATTAAAATAAAAATAAAGATATGATTAAAATCGTGAAATAAAAAGGAAAAAAACTATTAAAAAAAAGAGACGCAAATGAAACGTAAAAAAAAAACACAAAAGAGACGCAAAAGAAAGATGAAGAATAAAAAGAAAATGAATATTATAGTCGAAGAGGTCAGGAGTAGAATGTAGATTTAGACGAAGAACCATTTAGAGAAGAAATACCATGCCTCTGATACTATGAAAGTGATAAAGAATAACGAAGAAATAAAATAGAATAAAATTTTTGGATGATTTATCACTGAAGTTAATAAATTTATTTATACAAGATGTCTATCAAAAAAAATTAATTATGACATATAATCATGAATATAATAAATTTAAAAATATTATTTTTTTTACTATCGACCAATGTTTTATCAAATATAAAATTAGTTGATTGAAATCCATTCATATTAATTTTGATATGATGTCTAATATAATAATACTCAATTGAGATTATCATTCATTATTTTCTTTAATTAATGGAGCTTCTCCGGGCCGAGTTTTTGTCCGCAGGGAGCTGTTGATGAGGTTGGAACTGAGGTCCAAAGACTGTAGGTGCTCGAACCCGCCGACAGGAAGCTCTCCGCAGAGGTAGTTGTTGAAGAGGGAGGCGGCGGTGAGGTTCGGCAGCCGCGAGAGCTTCGACGGCAACCTACCAGTCAACGCGTTGTCGGAGAGATTGGGCACCCGGAGGCCGCTGCTGATGAGGTTGTCGAAGTCCGGTAGCTCCGGAGATGGCGTTGTTGGCCAGCGAAAGCACGCGGAGCTTGGACGCGTTGAAGAGGGATGGCGACATGTGCCGTTGAGCATTTGTTACCGGAGAGGTCCAGATGGCGGAGGTGTTGGACTAAGCCGAGCTCTACGGGGACGAAGCCCAAGAGCTGGGAGTTAGGCAGGACCAGGCTGATGACTCTAGAAGCCATGGAAGCCTCCACATTGTGGCGGCGGGGCTCCAATTGAAAGCAGCTGCCTCCGGGAATCCCACACAGACGACTCCATTCCAGGAGCAGGGCGTGCCGTCGTAGAGGTTCCAGTCGCTGAGCACGGCCCCTGGGTCGCAAGCAGAAAGTTGGAGTACTTTCTTAGGAGGCCACATTAAATGATATCAACATTGTGATATAAAAGGATTATATTATAACATCCATCGGAACTAGAAAGTTGGTGTATTGTGAACGCTTCCTAATTTATTTCGACGACATGTGAAAATCTTCTATTGGAATGAATCAATCATCTAGTTCATCCAAATCATATTTGGATGGAATTATAAATACTGATGTTACATGTGTACAATGACTATGTATTTTTCCAGCTTACCAGTGGCATGATGTTTTTGCTCTGCTATATCCATACAAATCAGAAGATGAAGAAGATGACGACGATGATGACTAGGCATCTTAAACAACAGCAGTCCTGACAAACACTTGAGAAATACCTACAGCTCGATGTACTTTCTGCTTGCGATCTCAATGAGTTGCTTGCCACTTCATTACATGTTTTGTCCATTGCAGATATGGCAATTTTAGGACTTTTTTCAGAGGACCTGTTCTTGGGGAATCCTTCCACATCTCGTGGTCAACAGCCTCAAGATCAGAGTCCAATGACGTATTGATCAGGCATTAGGCAGGTCTTTTTCAAGGACATGAAAATTCAATTGCAGTAAAGAAGAGTAAAATATGAACGGCAAAAAAAAAAAAAATAAATAAAAAAAGAAGAATTATTGTTATCGCCATTCTACCAGTCGAAACCCTAGTCCAAATAATTAAAATAAAAGATTATTAGGAATGCTCACACGAATTTGGTAAAATATTTAGGGGTATAGCAAATTTATCAGATAGACGAATTAGAGAGTAGATCGTCTACCTTCGGAATTAATCGGGCAAAATCTAAATGAAGAAGGATATAGGTCGCTAGGGATAAGAGAGATCTGTGCCAAAGTCAAATCGGATGTGGGAATATAAACTAACCAAGTGATTCATTTCAGTGTTTATAGAGAATTTGAGGTGCACTAGCTGGTAAAGTTTTAATTTTAAAACTAAATTTTGATTAGAGTGCTTCAAATCTATTTTTCCTCAGATTATTTGTATTTGATAGAAATGATTATTTTCTTAGTTATATAATAGTTTATAAAAGTATAAGAAATATAATAATAAATTTAAACTTCAATTTTATCAATATAATTATTTTTATTTTATAAAATAAAATTTTATTTGTTAATCAGACAATTAATTGCAATTATTTTATTAAAAATTTATTTTTGTATGAATTCAACTTTATTACTATATTTTTATTTCTATAGACATAATTAATTTTAAATGTTTGTTAATAAATTTAAAATTACCATGTTTGTATGTTCATAATTATTTTGTACTTTACTATGTTAAAATGGGGCAAATACTTTTTAAGTCTCAAATTTGATATTAAATTGACGATTTTAATATTAAATTTTTGTAAAGACTTCTATAGTACTAAAGTTAAGTATTTATCTTTTTTTTAGTCCTAATTTTAAAAATAACAATTTTAATATCATACAATGAGAGGTTTCTCATGTCTTTTTTTTTAAAAAATTGTCATTCAACATTATAACTCAATTATGAAGGTGAATCCTAGAGGTTTTTAATTTTTAATTTTTTTTGCTACCTTAAGGGTATTTTATTTTTAATTTCTTTTAGCTTGAACACTATAATCCAATTGGTAAGGTGAATACTAGACTAAAATAAAAATAAATTGTTAACTTTAGAAATAACAAAGTTTTTTTAAAAATTTGATATCAGAATTTAATTTAGTATCAAATTTGGTACCAAGTGTCTTTTCCTCATATTAAAATGTATTCTAATATAATTTTTTACGAATCAAATTGTTATGTAAGTAACTATTTTATTATTATATCAATCTCATAAGGGTAATTAAAAAATAATTTAGGTTTAGACTTTTAAATGCCATTTTGATTAAAAAATATTCCTTTTAATGATTCTTGATAGATGAAGGTATGGCTTATGCTTTAAACAAGTTAAATTTTAATATAAATTTTATTAAATATAGATAAACACGCGGTAACAAATTTAGTATTTACAATTTTTTTTGACATTAAATCATATAAAATACTAATTTATATATCCGCAAGCAACATTTCCATATTATATTAAAAGTACCAATTATGATATATAAAATAATATGAAAAAAAAAATTCGAGCACAAATAAAAGAAAACTATTGAGTTTGAGTGGCTATAGGGTTAAAAACTCGAGTTTTCCTTTTGATTATTTATCAAAAACAATAAAATTGAACGGTAAAAATAGCGTTAGAGTAAACTTTTTAATTAGTTTGCGAATTGCGATTGCACTATTTAATAACTGTAAAATTTTGTGTGAATTTAGGAATATTAAGTAATTAAAATTGTAACAAAAAAATAGTTAAATAGTTCCTCTACTTTATAACAATCCACTATGTTATTTTTTTGGACCCATATATTAATATAATCCTAGACCAAAGTGAGAAAGCAATTGTAAAGACAAACGATGAGAATTTAGATTTTATCAAAAAAGAGTTTACTCAATAATCAAAAGATAATCTTAAAAATTAAACAGATACTGTAGATCCAAAACTTTAATTACCTTAAATGTTATTTTTCGAATCCGAAACTTGGCCGATGAATCAGGTTTCACTCCGTAATAAATATAGATCTTTGAATAAACTTTGATTAAAAAAATCTTGTTCTGATACCGAATAATAATTTTTGAAGTTTGATTCCTCCCGCGTTAGTCCGCATAGTATATTTACCAAACTCCACAACATTTAAAAAAAATGTCAAAACACAAACTATTTTAATGAAATTTCAACTTATTTTTAGAGAGATTGGTAGCGCATGAGCATCTAAATTATAAAAAGCTTCACTATAAACTTGTAGGTGTGTAAAATATTATATTTCGCGACCACAATTTCCAGTGGCAATCTATTGCAAGCTGGTCTGCTGGTGTGCAATTTTATAAACAACAAAACTAAGAAACAAACAGACGTACAACCACCAGATAAAGGATGAGAAAATACAAGAAGGATCGAGTTTAAGAAGATCAGATTGAGTAAATAAAATTAAGTTGGATCAACACGAAAACTAATGAAAGGGATTTTTGGGTGCTCTTTTTTAATTGGAATTTGGTGAATTCACTTTTAAAAATACAATGATTTGGTGGGAATGTCTAGGATTATATTATTCTCAGACAATAATTGTTCTTTATTTCTTAACCATGCTTTCTGGGTTCCTTTCCTGCTCATTTAATCCATTCAAATTATGAGATCGAATCCACTCAGAGGCTGAGTGATTTCGCTTGTTATTCCTCGTATTTTGGTGAATAAACCAAAAGGATGTCTCCACCCTCTTCAGATTCCTTGCAAAATACTATTCCCGATGATTTTTGACATTGAGCAAGAACCTCCAAAAGGGCGCATACAATCGAAAAGTTTCGATTTTGATGCTCCAGATCGCTTTATTTCATGGCAAAGCTCGCAGATTTCATCCAAAGTTGACATTTTGATCGGTACACGACGGCGGCCGATAGGACGGCTGCCCTCGACGGTGGCATGGACGGAAACACGATCATCATCCTCGCGGCTCTGCTCTGCGCGCTGATAATCGCGCTCGGGCTGAACTCCGTGGTGCGGTGCGCGGTTCAGTGGGGGCGGCGGTTGGCGTTCGAGATGCCGGAGGAGTCGGCGACGAGGTCGGCAGCAACGTCCGGGCTCAAGAAGCAGGCGCTTCGCCGGCTGCCTGTGGCGGTTTACGGGCCGGGCGCCGGCGTCCTAGCGACGGACTGTCCGATATGCTTGGCGGAGTTCGCCGACGGGGAGGAGGTCCGGGTGCTTCCCTTGTGCCACCATGGCTTCCACGTCGGATGCATCGATGAGTGGCTGTCTTCGCACTCCTCCTGCCCCACTTGCCGGCGGTCCTTGCTCGAGGACGGCAGCGAGCCGCGGCCGGCGGACACGACGAGCCAATTGGACACTGCCTATCGATCAAATTTGTTAACGTAGACGATGGATTTTATTCATTATCACTCATTAGCTTTTAAAGCTGCTCGTTTCATATATCTGCGCCTATTTCATCCAGAATTAAGGTGCTTTATCTTCGTGCCAAATTGCACCCTGATTGTAGGGACTTTGCACGCTCAATTTCTCTCATCTCAATTGGCAATTGGAGGATCCCGCATATGTATAATACATATTTCGATTGACTGAATCTAATTTAAGCGAAGATACACGACGAGGTATTGGATTCTAGTATTATTAACTAAAACAGCCGCAGGCTAATTTGTCCAGTGCACTTCCATTATTAGTCTTTGTTCTGTAAGTGAACGATGTGGACGATAGATTTTTGTGGTGTAGCCTTGAGCGATGACAAAGGGGGGCATCCGCGCTCGTGAAATTAACACAAACATTAAAAGAATACACTGAAAAGAATTCTGACGGAGTCCTCTCTGACGCTTAAGTCAGAAATTATTCAAAGATAGAAGAGGAACAAGAAAAATGAATTATTAGAGTTCAGAAGATCCCCCTTTATCTAAGCGTCGAAGCACCTTATATAATCGATGTTTCTTTCCTTCGGATGTTCCCACGTTCCTGTAACCGTCTTCCCCGTTCCCACGCCTCCTGGATCGTGATCACCTGCTAGTTGTCACCCACCAAGGGATGCTGGTAATGGCCGCTACGCACGTTTAATCTATCATGCATTACAGGCTATAACTATCTGCCAGCTTTCCTACTATGAGAGGGGAGCTTGAAACTATCGCCGCAAGCATTAAGTACGTCATTACCATCGTTAATGGTAAGCTTCTCCCAATCTACTCCTCCCGAGCTGGCTGGGGGACACTCCTCCCGAGCGGGACCTAGACACTTGCCGCCCAAGCCAGCTTCAATCCGTTTCTCCTGAATGGGTCTCGGGAACCTTCTGCTCGAGCCGGTCTCAAGCCCTTCTTTGCCAAGTTGGCCTCGGGAACCCTCCGCCTGAATTAATCTCAGGAATTTCTCTCCCGGACTGGTCTCGGACACTTCTCCCCGAATTAGCCTAGGGGACTCTCTCGAGTACTTTTCTCCCTCCTAATCATAGCACGCCGCCTTCTCATGCCATGTGTTTACCTCGTGCTACTCATCCCGATCACAAGCCCCCTTTAAGTCTAATCGAAGAAAGTTTATCTGACTGATTGAACTTGTGGCATGTCAGGAGAGCAGTGTAGATAGAATGTGCAGTTAACATTTCTCATTCGTTAACGACTTTATGAATCCTAGGACTCCAAACATTTACGCCAGGACTCAAAGTAGTTGTTTGAATTGGTCTCAAGAGTTTCACAAGTTCCAATGACCCACGATGATGACTATCAATCATTCATTAAGAGCGCATGAGACATATTAATGACGAAAAATCTTTTCGACGAACAAACTGCCGCCACGTGGCAGGATCCCCTCGAAGCGTCCTTCCCTCGATGTGCTTAGTCGAGGCATACTAACTGGCGGCTATAATGAACTGTACGATTCGAGATCCACGGTTACCCCTCATCCACGCATCGTGCATCTATCCGTCCTGTGTTATTACTGTCTCCCTATAAAAAGGGGCGCAGAAATGGTCATCCACTTCCTTGCGCCGCCGACCCTCGGAGCTGGTATTCCTTCCTTCCTTTACTAAAGTCTTTTTCAGTGTAAGCTTTCGTCCTTTCTTCCTCCTTAGAATCATGGGCAAGAGTGGAAAGGTAGCCGGAAAAAAGGAAAAGAGTGGAAAGGGGGGAGTCGCAGAGAAGCCAAAGGAGCAAACCTATTAGCCAGAGTGGTATGAGTTCATTTCCTCCAAGGCTAAACCCGGAGTCTTGTAAGCGTCCTGTGCAACCTATGGCATCCTGGCAAATTTTGAAGTCCAAGCGCCAAGACTTGATCAATCTCTTGTAGAACCTCTTCTAGGATTTTATACCTTCTTTCTGGGTCAAGTAGAGTACGACCTTAGTTTTCTACTTTCTCTTTTTTTCATGTCTATATCCCAATATTTTGATATCCCCCTCCAGCAGATGACTCTGAACGCTTTCGCTCAGATGAGTGGGGCGTTCATTTTGTTCAAATTGTTTGGAATACCCTTAACCCCCATTTTTTTCATGCTTCTTTCTTCCGAGCCTCGCATCCAGGGGCTTTTAAATTTATAGCTCGAGCCAACCATAGATTTACAGGTGGTCTTTCTTCTTCAAATAAGGGTGGAAGGAGAGGTTCTTTTTTATCAGACTCCCCGAGCATTCTTTCTCCCCAACTCGATGGTTGGAAGACTTGACTCTTATCCCGAAACTAGGTGACTTTCAACATGACCCGGAGTACCAGCGAGCCAGAGGCTTCTTGACCGGCATGGAGTTCCATGGCTCGGACAAGATCCGCTGCGAAGGCCTTGTTTACAGAGCTGGGATTAGCCCCAAGGCTACCAACCTTAATCAAGATCTCAATAAGTTTTTTTTATTTTTATTAATGTGTTTATATTAACTGATATTTCTGGGGCTTTTAGTAGAAGCCACCATGCTCGCCGGATCCATGAGCAAGCTGCTCAAGTGGGAGTTGGAGGACGAGAAGGCGCTAACTCCTCTTCAGGTCTTTGGGAGAGCCACCCTCCGAATCCAATGTAGACTCCGAGAGAACTCAAAGTCCGGAACATCTCGTTATTGAGTCGCCCCATCTCGGGAGGCCAGCCCCTCCTCCGCGTTCGTCGTTGCCCAAGAGGCAAGTGCGCCACTACCGCTGGTTCCTCTCCTAGAAATTGAACTGACCCAAGGAGTTAGCCCCTTGCCGTCTAAGTGAAAACTCCTTCTCCTTCCGGCCGAGGAGGAGGAGCAGAACGAACCACCAACTGCCATTAAGAGGCCAATGCTGATTTCTGCTCCTCCGAAGAGAAAATCTCGATCACGCCAAACCCTGGACACCATTCTTGAAGAAGACGAGGATACTATTACTCTCGCTAGGCGTGGAAGGGGGGTCGCACCATTTACCTAGGAGTTTGAAGAGGAGTTTGGGCAGACAGAGGGATTATCGGGAGCCCAGCCTACCCTTCCCTCACCAAGAGCCGCTAGTGCCAAGGGCAAGACTGCTCGGGTTGAAGAGCTGTAGCCCACTAGTGCCCGCCTCCGCAAGAAGGTACAAGTTGTTGAGGCCGGATGCCAACCTTTGCGGATTAAGGAGCTGTCTCTAGGTTTCCAACCCATAAAAGAGATTTCTTCGAGCACAGATGATGACCTTCCCGGACCATCAATTCTGCCTGTCGAAGATATCTGTCTAGTAGATCTCCCTGCACGTCGTTCTCGAATTACTTCGGGTATCCCCTCTCCCAGAAGTCGAGAGGCGATTAAGGGTCGTACTGAGGAGCATGTTATCTCCCTCTGGGAGGTGGGTTCGTCTGGGGTAATAGCTCGACTATACGAATCCATCCTAAAGGTATCGTTTTGCCTACCCTTCTTTGTTATACTTACTCTGAAATCTGACTGCTTTTCTTATTAGGCTACGTCCGAGTGACTAATTCTCGATCGTCGGATGCTTCCCGAGCAAGAGACCAAATCACGGTAGCAACAGGTGGCTGAGCTCAAGGTGGAGATCTGGTGAGTTAAATGGGAGGGCCAGATGCAGAACGAGGTCGCCAGAGTTCTCTGTGCCAAATTTGAATATTCTACGGACAACTCCCAGGCTTTGGAGACAAGCATGAACAGCGTCCGACACAGGAAACACCTTTTGCCGGAGAGGATTAAATCCCTTTCAGCAGAGGTGGCTCAACTTGATGGTGATCGTTGGTCAGCAAGAGGGGGTGAATTGCCCCTGAGAATAAAAATTCAAATCTTTTGTTTATCTTTAAAAAAAGATGTTAGTTAGATCAAACAGAAATAAATAACATAAAAAATTAAGCAAACTGTAAAGAAAGAGGCAACTAGATTTTACTTGGTTTGCAACCGGGGAGGTTGCTAATCCAAGATGGAATGTGGCTCGATTCTCCTGAATAAAACTCCTTCGGGCTGAGAAGTCTCTTACACATGGAAAGTTCAGAAAAAGAAAGAAAAACTACACAGAATTCATTTACTAATTATTGAATTGAATGAGTGAATTAAAACTGAGTTCTAGGGGCCTATTTATAGCCCCGAACAAACTTATCTGTTTGCTGACGTGGCAGTACTGGGGCGCCCGAGTGCTCCAGGGCGCCTGACATGTGGCCTGAGAGTTATCCACAGCGCAACGATCGTAAACGACTAACTTTGTTGATTGAACTGCCTCTTGGGCGCCTGTATGCACAGGGGCACCCGAGTGCTCGGGCTCCTAGTGCTCGAGCACCCGATACCCCGGGCGCCCATATCCATACGTGCGCCCGTCAAGCCTCTGGTCATCAGTACACTAACCAAATTTCAATGGGTCTTCATTGGGTGATTTCTGGCCAACCGGAGTTAGGCTCACCCGAATCCGACTCCGGCCTTTAGCCCCTCGAGTGACCCTTCCTCTCGACTTCTTGTCCCTCGGACGCCACGTGCGTCCTTCTCGCTCCACCGGCGTACTCTTCCGCAGAGCTCCGCATCCCTCGGATGCATCGAGCCCATCGGCTCCCTTTCCGTGCCATCCTTCTCGACCGCTGCGTCTTTCGCTCAACTTCCTACGCTCCTAAGTTCTTGCATACTTAGACACAGGGATTAAAAACATCAGGACCTAACTTGACTCAGTTGACCACATCAAAACCAACCTGGGGTACTTACACAACTGTCCTAGGAGAGGGAGCAACTTCAGACTCGAGAGACCAAATTGCTAGAGGACATTTGTCTCCTTGAATATTCCAAGGAGGAACTCAGTGGCCAGATCAAGGAGCAGACAGACAAGCTAACTAAGGATAAAGTTGAATTACGGACTGTTGCCTTATATATCTGACCAACAGGAGAGCATCTCCCAAGCTGAATCTCTCTTATCCATGACCCAGGAACAACGCAAAGAAGCTCTTGCTACCCGAGACCTGACGTTGACCAATGCAGAGGAAATGAAATCTGATTGGGATCAGGTCCTCCAAGAGTTAGAGAGTTATAAAGCCTGTGAGGAAGCCCGTCGGCCCGAATAGAAGCTGCTGTTAAGGCCTAGTTCCTCTAGTCCGAGGAGTTTGGTGGCATCATGGCCGACCAAGTACTGAAGTGGCTCAAGCAAGGCTTTAATGGAGCTATCCAACAGATCAAGCAAGCCGAGGTACTGAAGCCGAGGAATGCGCTCTTCTAGTCCTCCGTTAGAGTCCCGTCGATGTTCTAGGGATGTGTTCACAGGTACACCTGGAGGAGACATGGATCTCTGATTTCGAACATATAAGGTTAATGCTCTCTAGGCGTCTGCCTGTAGCAGATTTGCCCTTTGAGAAGCAGCCTGTTCGATTTGATGCTGCTCCAGTACCCCTCGAACAGCATTGGCGATTAGACGGTCCAACTCTTCCTGTGTTAACGTGATTGGCTGTCCCTCCGGTTCTGCCATTATAGTATCCCTTCTGGTGTGTGATCAACTTTCCCACTGACAGCATCAAACTTGCTCCGGAAGTGAACAACGTGGACGACAGGTCCCCGTGGTGTAGCCTTGAGCAATGACAAAGGGGGACGCCTGCGCCTGCGAGATTAACACGAGCGTTAAAGGGACACACCGGAAAGAGTTCCGGTGGAGCCCTGCCGATGCTTAAGTCAGGAATTACTCAAAGATAGAAGAGGAACAAAAAGAATGAATTACTAGAGTTCAGAAGATCCCCCCTTTACCTAGATGTTGAAGTACCTTATATAATCGTTGTCTCCTTCCTTCGGATGCTCCCACATTCCTGTAACCGTTTTCCCCACTCCCACGCCTCTTGGATCGTGATCACCTGCAAGCTGTTATCCACCGGGGGATGCTGGTAATGGCCACTACGCACGTTTAGTCTATCATGTGTTATAGGCTATAACTATCTGCAAACTTTCCTACTTTGGGAGGGGGTGCTTGAAACATTCGCTGCAAGTATTAAGTACGTCATTATCATCGTTAATCGTAAGCTTCTCCCAATTTGCTCCATCTTTCCCAAGATGGGCTTGGGGCTACCCTCTTTCAAGCTGGTCTCGGGGACTCTCCTCCCGAGCAGGACCTGGACAGTTCCCACCCGAGCCAGCTTTAGGCTGTTTCTCTCGAGTGGGTCTCGGGAACCTTCCGCTCGAGCCGGTTTCGGGCCCTTCTCTATCGAGTTGGCATCGGGAACCCTCCGCCCGAGTTTATCTCAGACATTTCTCTCCTGGACTAGTGTCGGACACTTCTCTCCCGAATTAACCTCGGGGATCTCTCGAGCACTTTTCTCCCTCCTAATCATGACATGCCACCTTCTCATGCCATGTGTTCACCTTGTGCTACTCATCCCGATCAGTCTTATTGTTCAATTTTATGGGATTATGTTTCTGTTTTGATTTCTCTAGAGCAATTAAAATTTTCTGTTTTTCTGCTTTTTCCTTTGACATTCAACATTCAGAATCCCTATATGTCGAATATTAACTAAATTGCATTTGAATCATAATACCCTAAACATCTTTAGGATTTAAAAAAAAGTAAATGTTCAAGTTGATGGACCTTCAGTAATCTACTAGTATCAGTAGTAATACCCACCTAATCGGTACATTTGCCAGTTAAAAGGAAATCAGTAAAGTCTATGGATGATTTATTGAGCTCAACAAACAAAATTTTTTTGGCTTTGATTCACTTGTTTGCTTATGCGTGTATTCGTAGATGCATATCAGGAATCAGGAACACAGTTATCGAACTTTGTCGATGCAATGGATTGCAGAGAGATCATATACACCAGAAATCACCATTTTATAAGCCTGTTCTTGAGGCTTATTAAACTTGGCCCCAGCAATTTCTAATGCATGATTATATTATTGGAGATTTCTGAGAATTTGTCAAACTTTGCCAATACTTGTTTCTTGTGAGTTGTAACTTCTGTTGTCATTGGCCAAAAGTTCTTTAAACAACAACAAAAAAAAAACAGTTTAGCAGTGTTGTGAAAAACAAAATAGTTTCACTTGATCTTCTTCCGCACTTGATATGATTTACTTTTCTGGCATCATGATTACATGTATACGTCTCTTGTAGTTCTGTTTCCTTTCAAGTGTAGTTGCATACCCCATCTATAATATTGTTGGTCTCAAATGATTAGTATCATCGGTTCCACGGTAAGATACAAATATTTAAATCAAAACATTTTATCCTAATATAGTAATCCTTTGTATGAGGGAGGTCAAACACCTAATGAGATATTTTACGCTCGTTAAGAATTAGCTCCAAGCTATTTGAGCTCGAATAGATGCGATCGTGTGGTTATCTATTGTGCATTGGCACACAACATGGCTTTTAGGTCTCAGCCCTTGAGAATTTGATCATCGATCAATGGAAGTGATCCTGTCGCGGAGTGAGGTGGAATCCCCAAGAGCGGAGGGGTCTCTCGAGTGCCACAAGCTTCTGACGTCGGCTCCGATCTGCAAGAAAATGACCGTTAACAAACCCGCCAGGAAAAGTCCCCGGCAAGGCCCTCCGACGGTCAAGTCAGTCCCCGGTGGTGAAAGAGTAAGAAAACGAAGGCAATAGAACAGTAGAATAGAAGGCTCTCGCGCGTACCTATGAAGTGGGGAATGGAGGGGCTTATATAGCCGAGGGTACTGACAGCTTCTGCCCTCTGCCCATACCTACCACGTTTAGTCTTATGCGAGGCAGGGTAAGGTGTATCCTGCGGGAGCAGGGTAAGAGGTGCTGTCAGTCTGCCGATTGACATCGTCTGGCGCAGCTCGGTTTGGTCCGGGCAGGGGTGGTCGTGGTACGGGGTGTAAGGAGATGGTAGGAAGGTACAGTGTCAGTGGATCACTCTGTGCTAGACGATCGTATTATGTCGCGGGATATTCGCGATTCGGACAGGGCTGGCATCAGGCCCGAGCTGACCTACGCCGATTGCCGCTCAGTCTGACCAGTAAGGGGTCAGGGAGTAGGTATTTTACTAGGCGACGATAATACCGAGTCAGTGCGCTGACCGGCTACTCCGACTCGGGCCATGAGACCAATACCCTACATCCTTTCGCTGAGAACCAAATACTTCCTGAGTCGACGGGCACTCCAGCACGGCTTCTAGGCTATATCTCTGGGCTGGGCGGTTAGGGCAAAGGAAGACTGCCAACTGAGAGTCATTCGGCTGTGGTTCGGGCATTCGTCGGCAACTCTCCAAGCGACTGATAGAGTCGGGCTCTTTGCCCCCTTCAAGGAGAATCGACTCGGTATATACCTCACTGCTTGCCCAATCGGGCAACTTTGGCCAACTCGGGCCAAGCGGGCCCTGGGCTTATGACCCCACAAGCTAGAGTGATCAACCCCCCTCCCTGGAGGGTTCGACCTAAGGTGGTGTCAGGCTGGCCGGCCGAGCGACACGTGAGCTAGGTCGGGATCATAAGCATCCCCTTCGAGTCTAGTCGAAGGAGGCGTCAAGTCCGACTGACTGGACTATGGATTTAGAGCAAGCCTGGCACCTCCGAGTGGGTTGCTCGCTAAAGCGACCTGAGTCACATGTCCCTGACCGTCGGGCGACGCGTCAGCCCCGTCCCATCCGCTTGTTTCATCCATCTTGTCCCTGACTCTCGCCGGGATGATTCGAATCCTCTGTATTAATTACTGCATTAACTATTGAGTTCACGTGTCCGACGACTGCTGGTGTCTCGGGCGACGAAACATCCACCGACTGGCCTGGCCAATGGGCGGCGCGCATGTGTGACGATGAGCCTCGGGAATTACCTTAAGCTTGATCGGATGACCCTGGTTTATTCCCGCCTTTTCTCTAAATCGCCATCGGACGACTGATAGAACCCGAAATACTAGATTAAATTGTCACGAATGTGGGTCCAATCAGAATTTAAATATGAATGAAATGCTGGAAACCCTTTTTGCAATCAAAGTATGAAAACGTAGTAAAGGGGCCACAGGTCGTATTTTTCTCGGGGCTAGTTGTTGTGTTTGATTCGAGCTCGTGTTTTTGTGTCGTTTATGTTTTTGGGTTTCAAATAAGTAATTGGATTTTGGGTTATAATTCAGATATGAAAACACAATGAAAAAATAGAGAACTCAACTCATGAACTAAACAAAGAGATGCACTTAGTATTCAACCTAATGGAAACCTACTCAAGCACTTAACCAATTTTGAAAACAATTCTACCAGCAAATTGCCAAAGGATTCTACAAATCATGTTGAACTTCAAGATCTACCATTCAAAATCGAGAATCAAATGCAGCCCTAAAATGACTTGATACGCAAAAAGGAAGCTTATGTGCCAAAATGAGATTCCAATTCAGAGACAAATCCAAGGAAAATAAAACTGATTCTAAGCACAGCCATACACTCCAAGATAGAGTTACATTCTGATACAAATCAGTGCAGAATTCAATCCTGCAGAATTTAGCAACTTGGTACGCAAAAGAAACTGAAATTTCCGAAACTATTACTAAACTACAGCACTAGAAACTGATATTAAGCAAATGAAATGGAACAAGCAAATCAAGTGCAGAATTCAACCACTAATGGGATCTGAAATGAATGAATGTGAAGCAAAAGTAAACTGAAACTGCAGAAATTACAGCTAAATGGCAGAATAGGCATTCAGGAATGCAAAAATGAGGACTAACGCTGATCCATTAGCAACACACGCAAGGCAGAGATGCTGTGCCGGAATTGCAGTAATGAAGTTCAGAATTGTTCTTGATGCAGATGTGAATTGCAAGAGTGCAGAAATGAATCAAAACTGTAATTGACTGAATTTCAGAAATACCATCAAACTTTCAAAAAGGAACGCAGGGATGCATGCTCAATTTAATTTCAAAAGCTGAATGAATAAGCTGAGTTTGATTGCATTACACATTGAGAATTGCAGAAAACTAACTGAATTTGCAGAAATAAGGATACGCAGGGATTACTGATTTCAGACCAAGGAATGAGCAGAAATTGGGAACTGAAAATAGGGCAATGAATTTGGATTTGATACGCCACAAGCTGGGCTAAAAAAACATGAAACTAAATGCGGGCAACCAATGCTAAGTTCTATGTTAACTAGACAAGCATCTATTTAGCTTGAATGCAGAAATCAACAACTACTAAATGCAGAAATTAACAACTTGTATCAGAAACTGCAAGAAACTGCAGAAATGGAATTGGCACGCGACTACAACTTGATACACAACAATTAAACACGAATTAAACTAAAATTTAAAAGCAAATAGGCACTATCAAACAATAAATCTAATTAACTTACATAATCTAAACTGATTAAAACAGTAACAATTCAGAAACCAAACTTAACCAATCCGAAATTCAGAAACAGTAAGAAACGAGGAAGAAACTGAGATTACAGCTACTACAATAAAAATTAACTAAGCAAACTAAACCCCAACCCTTTCCTAGCTCAAAATCTTCTTGGTCGTCAAGCAAGAGCTGGCTTCGAACCCCTTGGCACAGCAAATCAGTGGAAAACAGATTGGATTGATGAACTCTGCTCAAACTACACGCGGCTGGAATTTTCCAGTCCAATCTCTTCTATCTCGATGGATGGGCTGCGATGATGATTTGAGGCTTATCTGAGCTCACCTGAGAACCCCTACAAGCAGCTCAGATGGTCGGAAATGGCTTGTGGACGAGAATCGAGTGATTGGTTAGCAGAGGTGCCGAAACCCTCAAACACACTCTGTCCGGATGAAGCTGGAGCTGAATTCTCCACCGAATCGATCTTCAATGATCCAGATGATGAACCGAGGTCAAGATTGAGGTGGTCGCGCCTCCTTGGATGAGAAACTAGCAAGCAAAACGAAGAGAAAACGAAGAAGCTCCTGTTGCGGCGAAGACGCGACGAGGAAGGAAGGCTGGGAATTTTTGATTAAATACATTAGCAATGGACGGTTGTGATTGATTTGAGGAAATCCAACGGCTGATCTTGCTCTGATTGGAGCCAAACTTTGATGATGATGATCTGGGGTCAGGATCTGCCTTGTGGTAGCTTGGATCCTCCAGATTTGCAACGGATGGTCCAGATCAACTTAGTCTTTGAATGGACGATCTAGAGCCCTCCGAGCTTGATCCAACAGTTGATTGAGCTCTGATTTGGATGAAACCTTCAGATCTTGATCATAGTGCTTGATCAACCCTAACCCTAGCTTGGATTGCTTCAGATGGTCCCGGTGGCTCAGATCTAGCCGCTCTTGAATCGGACGACCCAGATTAATCGTAAGCTTGATAATTTGATCCGGTTCACTTCCGACTCAAGTTTGACCCAATATGCCCTAAGTCCTTGAACCTTTGGTGCCTACAAAAATATATCAGAAAATTAGTGGCCAAATAATCCAATTTAATGCAAATTTGTAATTAAGTCCAAAATAAGAGTAAGTTCTAAAACCTAGGGCAATTTCACAATTAAACAATAAAAACATAGGTCAAACATGGATTTTAGCAATCAAAATAATCAATAAAATGGTACTTATCAACGACCATCCTCGGTCGCTCGACCCTATAAATAGGCCTTTACCCTCAGCAGCTTTACCATCGCTTTTTTACTCTGACGCCATCCTGCTGCCTCCGCGTGCTCTGCTAGGGTTCCGACAACTCCTACTTTTCCGGTCTTCTTCCCCGGCGACCCGCCTTCATCCTCTCTGGCGAGCTCTTTTTCCTCGGTTAGTCTCTTCTTCTTTCTGTTTCCACATGGAGTCTGCTATTCTCATTCCTGTTGGTGCTTGGATGGCTATAGAGGGGGGGGGGGGGGGTGAATGTAGCCAGCCACCAAATCTTGGCTCTTTTGATGTTTTCTTTCTGCAATCAGATTAGCAGCGGAACAAACACAACAGAAAGAACAAAACAGAGAAAGAAAACAAACCGACGCTAACACAGCGATGTACAAGGTTCGGGGATAACTTGCCCCTACTCCTTGGCATCCCCGTGAGGTGGGCGATCCCTTGATCGTCGGCAGATCAAGCCCTGGAAACCCGATAAGGTAGAGTCTCCTTCTCGGTGGAGAAACCTCTCCACAAACGTCTCAGTAGGATAACACTTAAGCTCACGAGACAAAGAAGAAGGAAAGCTCACAGATACAACAGCAACGCTCAAGAATGAAGACTACACAGAGAGCTCAAACCACAGAGAAACCCCCAGCAACAACCTTGCTTGTTTTCCCGTTAGTTCTCTACGCTCCTCTGCATCTCTGCTTCCTTTTAAGCTCCTGCTCCCATCGCCAAGCTCCATCAGCATCCACTAAGCCACAACCTGACTGAAGGATCGATTTAGGTGTGCAGAGAGGGGGGGGGGAGTGAATGCACTTTCTTTGATCGTTTTGATCTCTACAAAGATGTTAGCGCAGCGGAAATAATATGCAAAAGAAATAACAATGCTAACAAAGTTCTTTTACTTGGTATCCACCCCGGTCGGGTGACTAATCCAAGAATCCGTCGGTGGATCACTCCCCGGATAACCTCCGGCTATCACGTGTCGCTCCTTGTGGGTGGAGAAACCTCACCACAACACCTCGGACGCTTTGTGAACACAATAGACTACTAACCGGTTTTTTCCAAGCATGTTTCGTCAAAGAAGAAAAGAGAAAACGAGCCCTTTCAAATATGGCTCGAATCTGAAACAGCCGCTTACCAGTCGACTGCCCCTGGGGCAGTCGACTGGTCCCATTCAGATTTGACCGTTACAGTACAACGTTCAAATCTTGCCAGCCTGTTCCAGCCTACACCAGTCGACTGCCCAAATGCCAGTCGACTGGTATACTCCTAAGCCTAGGTTTTCACTCCGAGTACAAGTCTCTCTCGCACTCAAACCCTCCCGGCTTAACCCCTGAGTACAAACCCACATACTCAGACCCTCACAACCCAGTTGACTCTTCACCAGCAGCCTTGACTGTTGCCTTCACGCCCTCTTCATCTTCGGCCCTCGTCCCTCGGATGCGCACGCAAGCCTCCAGCTTGCTTCCATGCCACCCTTCACATACGCCTCGAAGTCCGCGTCCCTCGGCTCATCATCCCTGCTATCCAATGGTCCCTCGGATGCGCACGTAAGCCTCCAGCTTACCTCCATGCCATCCTTCACCTGAAGACGTCAACCAAGTCCATGCGTACCTGTACACCTGCACACTCATGTACACATGTGAGAACAACACAAACCCTAACTTGACCATATTGCCCACACATCAAAATATCATGATCCTCCAGATCATCTCAGGGCCGATTGCCCCAACAATCTCTCCCTTTTTGATGTGTGGCAATACGTTAAGTTAGGTAAACATATAGCAATAATAATAGCAAAAGCAATTGAAATTCAAGCATATCACACAAGAGGCTACCTCCCCCTTAACTTATGCTTTCTCCCAAATTTCAACCCTTATTGCTAATCCCAAGTTAGAATTAAGTTCTCCCAACTTAACTCTAAAGTCACAACCAAGCCTAAGTTAAGTTTTAACCAAAACCTAACTTAACACTCAAGTTCTCCCCCTTTGACACCATCAAAAGATTGCCCTAAGTAACCCCACCCTAGGTGCCAAATAGAACTTAACCAGATTTCTGAAAACCCCCTCAAAAATCACAGAAACCCATTCTGCCCAAACTACCAGTCGACTGCCCCCAGAGCAGTCGACTGATACGCAGTATTTCAGAATTTCAGTCGAAATTCAGAAATGAATAAAAAATTCCAGAAAATCTGGAAAAATGTGAAACTTTGCAAGCACGATTGTTAAGGTATTCCCTACCTTAGAAAAATTTGGTTCATGAAAAATATTAACCGTACTTGACTTTTGGTACAAATCCAAAATTTTCCAAATAATGCATGTTTTGTATCAAGATTGACCTCTAATCATTGTATCCTATAGTTGGTACTTTTTATCCACTCTATTTGACATTTAAAATGATTCCTAACTCCCCCTTTTTTTTTATATAAATGTTTTCATTTTGTCACATCTCTTCCCTATTTTCAACTTGAATCTACATGATCATCCCTTTTAACATGATATCCTCTAGATTTTCAATCAAACCATATTAGATAGCAATCAATGTAAAATTCAAACATATCATGAACACTCATATATGACGATCATAACAGAGACCAAAATGTTTTATCAAAATACAAGCACTTAAAATCCAACACATTATCGAAATAAACCATAAACTTGATAATATAGCATAAGAGCAGTGCATAATACATAAGGTCATAAGTTAACAAATAAGCATCACAATACTTCCTAGGGCCAAAAAGGTCGAAAGTCATCCAAGTAAGTACAACCATCAACATAGAAAGTGTTTGAGAGGTATAATAAATCATCAGAACATGATACTCTCAACACTACAACCCAACAACTGCATCAGCTGATCAGAAATACATGTGGTCATCACCATCTGGAGGAGGAGGAGGAGGTGCCTGATAAGCTAAGTCCCACCGCTGCATCATTGCGAACATGTTGTCCTGGCGACTGATAATCCCATCAACTTTTTCTTCAAGCCGCTGCTCCGTCTGCCGAAGGTGATGTACATCCTCACGAGTGGTATGCACATCCTCCTGGAGCTGATGGACATCTGCCTGAAGTGTGTGCACATCAGATCGCATCTGGGTGTACTCCGTGCGTGTGACAAGCTCACCCGGCTCCTCATCTGCCTCAGGGATCTCCGGGCGCTCCCTCCAAGCAAAAACTCCCTGTCTAGACTCAATCCCTGCTAAGGACAATTGGCGAGTGCCAATTTGATCATAGTCCTTTGACAAGTGTCTGACCTGACCAACAGTGACTCGAATACCAAAACGGAGCTGAAAGAACTTAGTCAACATATGGCAAAAAGGCATGTATATCTTCCCATTCACACTCTGGGAAAGGTGACAAATGGATGCAAACACATGTAATGACACATCTATATCCAGCCACCTCTCAAGAGCATACATCATCACCAAGTGAGGCAACCGGATCCTTGCCCTCCCCTTAGTGACAATGGGTAGGAGACACTCTACCACAATCTTGTACAGAACATGGTTGGATGGACTCATGGGTTTTGCATCGAAAGTATGCTCAGATTCATGTCTATGCCTTCTGAAGTAGTGGACATGAATCTGATCAATAGTTACACCTGGGAATTCAAGTGGTTCAGCAACGTTTGGAAAGTAGGTATTGGGAGTGTTCGAGGCCCGACATTCTAGAAAACTGGCTACAACTATGGGTGTGAAAGGAATGGTGACACCCTTTACCCTTGACTCATAAACTCTATTATCTTGGTCAAGACAAGTCAAGTTTGCAAAGAATTCCTTGCACAGATCAAGATTAACATCATGTTGACAATAGACAAATTGCTCTATGCCGAAATGAGTAATCATCTCAATAATATGAGGTGCCTTATCCTCAAAATATGCTTTATTGAGATACCGACAGGGTAGTTGGACAAATTCATTTTCCTCGAATCTCTTTTTGCATTCTAAACTTCTAAACCTAGATTCTTCTGGGCCTTGTGGACTTGGTCGGGATGATCCTTCACCCCTTGACTTTTTAGACATAGCCCTAATGAACCAAGTATGCATGCACACCAAGAAACCCCCCAAAAAGAGAAAATATCAAAGAAAACACACACAAAACAACATATTAGTATCAATGCAAAGCCTAAATAGAGAAATGAACCTTAAACACCATACCTCTTTGCCCTTTGCATTGTGAGATTTGGAAATCGCGTGGGTTTACTTGAAGAGGGGTTTTCTACTAACCCTAGAAGTAGATCGGAGGTAGAGAAGGCCTTAGGGAAGATTTTAAGGCTTGAGAGGAGTTTAAGACGCAAGGGGATTCGAGAGGAGGAGAAAATCGCCGGTAGAAGTGAGCCAAAACCCTAGATTTTGCTTTCCCGGCGCGCCCTCTCTTTTTATAAAACCCGCGAACCAGTCGACTGCCCCTGGGCCAGTCGATTGGTTATGAGCGTAATTACATTCTGTGGCCTTTGCCAGTCGACTGGTCTCCAGCCAGTCGACTGGCGTCCAATGTTCTGATTTTCAGATTTTCTGTCCGAATTTCAGAAATCCCTAACTAATTCCACAAATTTCCAAAAATTCTGAAATCTTGCAGGGGTATTTGTGGATCCTATATTTACTTGGAAAAAATATAATTTTAGTCAATGTAATTCCAAATCCCAAGTTTGGTACAAACTCCGAGTTTCACAAAACAATATCATAAAACTCTTCCCAAAAGTTCTAGTTTGGACCTCACCTTACTTCTACTTCCCATAATCATCCATAGTCCATTCATAACATCAAATTATATGGTATTTAGGTATTAAACTTAATTTATCTTATTTAAAATCCTAATTTCACCTTTTTCTTTATAATCCTCCCTTAAGTGTGCCAACTCTCTAGGATTAAGACTGCCCTTAGCCTTTTAACCCTCTTGGCACACCTTATAGTTCTTTTTATTCTCCTAGAAGTAAACCACCTGAGATCCATTGACCATGGAACTCATCTTGACTCCTAGAGCTTCTATCCCTAATTACCTCCTTATGTAACTCCTTTACAAAGGCAAGACCACACCGGTGCTCTTCCGGTGCTTCTTGACTTTCCACCATTACTCTCTTAATTCGATAGACCTTTTCTTTGGTCAATTTCTTTTCTTTCCCTTTAAATGACTTTTCCTTGCCATTTTTGACTCTTTCTCTACCATAGTTATAGGGTATCCTTGAATATGATACTTTATCAACATTAGTCCTCCTAGAATGGTATCCTAGACCTGGCCTACCATTTCTAAGAGATTGATCATTTTGTATTCCTCTTGATTCCTTGGATCTCCTAATGAGTCTATCTAGGTTCTTCTCCAATTTATCAAGTTTGGCTTTTAAAACTTGATTTTCCTTTTCCAAACTCCTAACCTTAGTACCACTAGATCTAATTTGATCATCTCTAGGATTACTTATTTTTCTAGGCATATTTCTCCCTTTCTCAGATTTTATGCCTTGGTTCTGTTGAGGCAATCGACCCTTGAATGATTGGAAGATCATGGTTTTGATGTGTGGGCGAATAAGTTTAAAGTTAGAGTGTTGTGTTGTATTTGATATGTGTGATTGAGTTTGCAGGACTTGGAGAATCACACTTGGTGGACCTATCCGAGGGACGAGAGCCGAGGGACGAGAGCTCCAAGGGCAAGCCGGGAAGTGGACTTCAAAGGGCACACGTGAAGGGTGGCATGGAGGCAAGCCAAGGGAAGGCTTGCATGCGCATCCGAGGGATGATAGCCAAAGGAAGAGGACTTCAAAGGGCGAGCCAAGGGAGCAGACCTGAAGGCACATGGGAAGGAGAAGGTTCGGAATGGCTGGAACTGAGCTGGGAGGCAGGGCAGTCGACTGGCCCAGAGGCAGTCGACTGCCAAAACTCACAGAAAGTTCGCAGCTTCGGACCAGTCGACTGGCCAAGGGGCAATCGACTGGTACACCCCAAAACTAGCCGTTGGCTAGCCGTTGGAAGGCATTTAATGCCGGGGCAGTCGACTGCCATCTGGGCAGTCGACTGGTGCGAGTCTGGACAGACTGTGAATCTGTCCTTTTCACCTATAAAAGGATGCCTCGTTACACGTGTCTGTACAGTTCCGTACAGTAACGAAGTGCTGCCCAATTGTAGAGTGATCTTTTGCTTCCTCCACCATAATTCTACATCTGTAAAGAGGAAGCTACTGCTGTAAAGGTTTCTCCACCTCAAGGAGACTTTTCGATAGTGAAAAGTGGTGCTCGCGGCGTGGATCCTTGGATTAGTCACCCATCTGGGTGAATACCAAGTAAAAGAATTCTTGTTAGCATTGTTATTTCCTTTACATATTATTTCCGCTGCGCTAACATCTGTGTAGAGATCAAAACGATCCGCGAAAGTGCATTCACCCCCCTCTGCACGCCTACATCGATCTTTCAGTTGGTATCAGAGCCGGTGTGTTTTGGAAGATCTAACAATCAACCAGAACATCTGTAATGGCGTTTCAAGAGGGATACTCCACCGCACGACCACCATTCTTCGACGGCAACGACTTCGCGTACTGGAAAGGTAGAATGCAGTACTATCTTATGAATGATATAGAAACTTGGATAAGTGTTGCAGATGGCTTCGAGGCGCCCGTCGATGAAAGAGGAGATCCTACCCCTATGAGAACATGGTCTAAAGAAGTGATGAAAAGGGCGCAGTCAAATGCCAAGGCCACCACTATACTGCAGTACGGGCTCTCGAAGGAGCAACTGAACAAGGTGGGGCCATTCAAGAGCGCCAAAGAGCTATGGGACAAGTTGGTAGAACTGAACGAGGAGTCAAACGAGTCCAGAAGAGCCAAGAAGGACTTGTTGGTGGCCCAACTGCAATCCCTCTCCATGAAGAGCAACGAGACCGTCAGTCAGCTGCATGGAAGGGTAAAGGAAGTGATCAACGAGCTCCATGTAATTGGAGAGAAAATCGAAAACCGGGATATCGTCAGGTATGTCTTACAAGCCTTCCCGAGAACCACCCTGTGGGCATCCATGGTTGATGCTTACAAGGTATCGAGGGACTTATCTTTAGTTAAATTAGACGATCTATTTTGTGAATTTGAACTGCACGAGTAAGCTAACATTTCGGCAAAAGAGAAAGGTATTGCTTTTGTTGCAGAAAAGGAGAAGAAGAGGAGAAAGGAGAAGAAGAAGGTGATCTACTCATCATCCTCAGACTCGGAAGAGTCAAGTGCCTCTATGGACAGTGACCAAGAGGCCTTTATGGTAAGAAATTTTCGTAAAGCATTTAAAAGTTTTTCTAACAAATCATATGCTAGGAAAGGGGCCAAAGGTAAGGGTAAGCCCAAGGAGGTAATCTGCTACAACTGTCATCAAGAGGGACATATGAAGAATGAGTGTCCCCAGTTGAAGAAGAGGGAGGACAAGAAGGAAGAGAAGAAGAAGAGTGACAAGAAGAGATCAAAGGGGAAGGAGAAGAGTGCCACGAACCTCAAGGCGACTTGGGACGATCCCTCATCCTCAGAGGAAGAAGAAGAGCAAGTCTCCCACTTCGCTCTTATGGCACAAGATGATTCAGACTCTTCAGACGATGAACGAAGCTCAAGCAGTGAAGATGAGAGCTCATCCACCTCATCATCATCAGAGTCAGAAGCTTCGGTAAGTGAGGTATACCACTTACCCTCTTCTACCTTAGTGAAAATTATTTCTAGCACGAACATGGATTTAGCTAAGGCTAAAAGTAGAATTAAGGACCTTAAGGAAGAAATTGCCATGCTTAGAGTAGAGACTATTAAACTTAAGGATTTGCATGCTAGCTATACCTCTTCACATGTTTCACATATTGAAAATGAAAATAAGGAGTTAAGGAAACAAGTAGATGACCTCACAAAAGCCCTTAGGAAATTTCAAGTAGGATCAAGTAACCTTGATATGATCATTAATAGCCAAAGGGCGGTATATAACAAGGCAGGATTGGGCTATAGGCCTAAGACCATGAAAGTAGCTTTTGTTTCACTTACCGGTAGGATTGGTGCATCTAGGAGACTAGGGGCTAAGGGAACCACAAAGAAGGCATGGGTACCTAAGAAAATTTTAAATGATTCTTCTGGATCAAAAATATGGGTACCAAAAGAGTGTGTTTTTCGTGTTTAGGTAAAAGTGAAGGAGGCCCCAACCTTGTGGATAGTAGATAGTGGATGCTCAAGACATATGACCGGAGATGTGAGCAAGTTCACCACTATTAGCTACTTAAGAGAAGGGACGGTCTCCTTTGGGAACAGTGGAAAGTTAAGGATCATTGGTAGGGGCACAATTGAGGTATCTCCCACTATTTCAATTCATAAGGTACTTTTAATTAAGGATATGAAGTTTAACTTATTAAGTGTAAGTCAATTATGTGATGCCGGTTTTAGAGTAGAATTTCATGCTAAGAAATGTGTAATAAAACAATGTGAATCAAACACTATCATATTAGAAGGGTTTAGAGAAGCAAACTTGTATTATCTTGATCTATCTTATGCTACTAACAATGTTGTTAAGTGTCTCATGTCCAAAGAAGAAGAAGGGTGGTTATGGCACCGGAGACTTGGACACGTCAACATGAGGAGTATTGCAAGAGTAGCCAAGGAAGAATTGGTGAAGGGGCTCCCAATGATCAAGTACGAAAAGAACAAGTTGTGTGATGCATGCCAAAAGGGTAAGCAATCCAAAGCATCACACAAAAGTAAAACTTTAATTACCACTTCATTGCCTTTAGAACTTTTACATATAGACTTATTTGATTGCCATAGTACTCCATCACTTGTAGGAAGTAAGTATTGCTTAGTGATAGTTGATGACTTCTCTAGGTTTACTTGGGTCTATTTCTTGAAACATAAGGATGATACCCTAGAAATCTTTATAGGTTTTAGTAAAAGGGTTGAAAACGAAAAGAACATCAAAATAAACCGAATTAGGAGTGACCATGGAGGGGAGTTCCAAAACGCTAGTTTCACACAATTTTATGTTGAAAATGGATACAAGCATGAGTTCTCATGCCCAAGAACTCCTCAACAAAACGGGGTAGTTGAGAGGAAGAACCGAGCCCTACAAGAAGCTGCTAGGACTATGCTTAATGCATACTCTCTTCCTAGCTACTTCTGGGCCGAAGCGGTTAACACCGCTTGCTATATTCAAAACCGGGTGTTAGTACATAGGTTTCTAGGAAAAATACCTTTTGAACTTTGGAATGGAAGAGTACCTCAAGTCTATTTTAGGGTCTTTGGATGTAAAGTCTACATCTTAAACACCAAAGACGACCTAAGAAAATTTGAGTAAAAGCCGATGAAGGAATCTTAGTAGGGTATTCATTGACTAGTAGGGGTTACAGAGTGTACAACAAGAGGACAAAAATAATTGAGGAGTCCTCAAATGTAAAATTTGATGAAACCACTAGTACTTACCCTAGAAAGGCTTCTATTGATAAGGATATAGAAGAAGTCCAACCTCTTGCCCAAAGAATCCAAAACTTACATTTGGAGGGCAATGATCAAGGGGGGGGGGGTAAGAAACACACTAGAGGATGAGGAAGAAGGAGTAAATGAACCTACAACCTCTAGACCCTTGAGACATCACCATGATCATCCCATTGACCAAATTGTGGGTGATGTCACTCAAGGAGTAAGGACTAGGTCATACTTTAGGGATCAAACTAGTCAAATAGATCTAATCTCCCAATTAGAACCCAAGACCATTGATGAAACATTGGGAGATGTTGATTGGGTCTTGGCCATGCAAGAAGAGCTAAACCAATTTGAGAGAAGTGAAGTATGAGAGCTAGTTCCTAGACCCACTGATTGTACCATTGTGACCACTAGATGGGTTTTTAGGAACAAATTAGATGACCAAGGTAAAATCACTAGGAACAAGGCTAGATTGGTAGCTAGGGGGTTTAACCAAGTGAGGGATTAGATTATGATGAAACCTACGCCCCCGTAGCTAGGTTAGAATCAATTAGAATTCTACTAGCCTATGCCGCTTACATGGGTTTTACACTCCACCAAATGGATGTGAAGTCAGCATTCCTTAATGGAATCATTAAGGAAGAGGTCTATGTAGAACAACCCCTAGGGTTTGTGGACCCTAACTATCCAAGACACGTATTTAAATTAAGAAAAGTCTTATATGGATTGAAACAAGCTCCCCGGGCTTGGTATGAGAGGCTTTCTTCATTTTTGGTGTCTAAGGGGTTTAGAAGAGGAACAATTGACCCTACATTGTTCCTAAAATCTAAGGATAAGGACATATTTGTTGCCCAAGTCTATGTAGACGATATCATTTTTGGGTCAACAAATAATGACTTCCTACAAGAATTCATCAAGTGTATGGAAGATGAATTTGAGATGAGTCTTGTAGGAGAGTTAACCTTTTTCTTAGGTCTTCAAGTTAAGCAAACCAATGAAGGTACACATGTGTTTCAAACCAAATATGCTAAAGAGATGCTAAAGAAATTTGGTTTAGAACATGCTAAGGAAGCATCTACACCCATAGGAACTAATGTAAAAATGGATAGTGAGCTTGAAGGCAAAATGGTAGACTCTAAACAATATAGGAGCATGATTGGTAGCCTCCTATACCTAACCGCTAGTAGACCCGACATACTCTTTGCGGTAGGTATATGTGCAAGGTACCAATCGTGTGCCAAAGAGTCTCATTTGGTTGTAGTCAAGAGAATCCTAAGGTATGTGAAAGGGACCCTAAACGTCGGACTTTGGTATCCTAGAACCCCAAATGTTGACCTAATTGGATACACCGATTCGGACTATACGGGTTGTAAGTTAGATAGGAAGAGTACAAGTGGAGGGTGTCAATTCCTTGGGTCTTCTTTAGTTAGTTGGAGTAGTAGGAAACAACCATGCGTTGCCCTATCAACAACGGAGGTAGAATATGTGACAATGGGTGGATGTGTTTCCCAACTCCTTTGGATTATGCACATCTTAGAGGACTATGAGCTACATTATACCAAGGTCAAAGTCTTGTGTGATAATGTAAGCACAATCAATCTAACTAAAAATCCGGTTCATCATTCTAGGACAAAACACATTGAAGTGAAACATCACTTCATTAGAGACCATGTGGCAAGGGGAGACATAGAACTACACTATGTTGAATCAAAGTCGAACCTAGCCGACATCTTTACCAAGCCTCTTCCCGAATCGGAGTTTTCATCCTTAAGAAGAGGCCTTGGAATGTGTTTTGTAGAAGTATAGGATGAACTTGGAGACCTTAGCTTTGAAAAAGGGTACTTGATCCATTAGGGTGATACATTTGGCTCACTTGTGCTTTTGGCACATTGTTGGACCATTAAAAGTATCAAAATATCAAAACTAGACCAACTATGGGGGAGACAAGTGTTTAATCAATGGACACCTTGCCAAAGATCATAGTTGGACATTTTAACCTTTGAAAACCATTTTATGTTTTACATACTGTGCCATGTTTTTAAAAGTCATATATTTGCAAATTTGGTTTCAAAGTTTGGTACAAAATGTAGTAGTTTTCATAGCGTTTGGGTTTTTATCAAAAGTCATGCATGTTTGAAAATTTATATAGTTTAATATTTTTCCCTAATAGAGTATAATATTTCAAACATGTATGCAAAATTTTACAATTTTTGGAATTTTCTAGGAGTTTCTGAAATTCGACAGAAAACCTGAAAAAGCAGACTGATAGCGTATCAGTCGACTGCCCCATGGGCAGTCGACTGGCACGCCTGTTTTTCAGCACTGTAAGAAATTTCAGAAATCAATAATTATCACATTTGATGCCATAGGGTTTGGTTGCTTGAGGCAATCATTTTGATGGTGTCAAAGGGGGAGAATGGGTAGTTTAAGTTAGAATTGTGACTTAAAATGGATGATTTTAGGTATTTTGTCTAACTTAGACCTTGAAAGGTTAAAATTTGGAGAGAAGACATGGATTAAGGGGGAGGTACCTCTTAGGTTCGGATATGTCTTACATTCTTATTGATGTTGTTAAGTGGAAACTTAACTTGGAATGTGATTAGAATTGAAACTGTGGAGAGGACATAGATTAAGGGGGAGGTTGCCTCTTAGGGTTATTATGTCTCATAATGTTTCAATTGCTATCTTTTGATATTGCTATTTATCTCTAACTTTAACTTATTGCCACACATCAAAAAGGGGGAGATTGTTAAGGCAATCAACCCTTGAATGATTGGAAGATCATGGTTTTGATGTGTGGGCGAATAAGTTTAAAGTTAGAGTGTTGTGTTGTATTTGATATGTGTGATTGAGTTTGCAGGACTTGGAGAATCACACTTGGTGGACCTATCCGAGGGACGAGAGCCGAGGGAGGAGAGCTCCAAGGGTAAACTGGGAAGTGGACTTCAAAGGGCACACGTGAAGGGTGGCATGGAGGCAAGCCAAGGGAAGGCTTGCGTGCGCATCCGAGGGACGATAGACAAAGGAAGAGGACTTCAAAGGGCGAGCCAAGGGAGCAGACCTGAAGGCACACGCGAAGGAGAAGGTTCGGAATGGCTGGAACTGAGCTGGGAGGCAGGGCAGTCGACTGGCCCAGAGGCAGTCGACTGCCAAAACTCATAGAAAGTTCGCAGCTTCGGACCAGTCGACTGGCCAAGGGGCAGTCGACTGGTACACCCCAAAACTAGCCGTTGGCTAGCTGTTTGCTAGCCGTTGGAAGGCATTTAATGCCGGGGCAGTCGACTGCCATCTGGGCAGTCGACTGGTGCGAGTCTGGACAGACTGCGAATCTGTCCTTTTCACCTATAAAAGGAGGCCTCGTTACACATGTCTGTATAGTTCCGTACAGTAACGAAGTGCTGCCCAATTGTAGAGTGATCTTTTGCTTCCTCCACCATAATTCTACATCTGTAAAGAGGAAGCTACTGCTATAAAGGTTTCTCCACCTCAAGGAGACTTTTCGATAGTGAAAAGTGGTGCTCGCGGCGTGGATCCTTGGATTAGTCACCCATCTGGGTGGATACCAAGTAAAAGAATTCTTGTTAGCATTGTTGTTTCCTTTACATATTATTTCCGCTGCGCTAACATCTGTGTAGAGATCAAAACGATCCGCGAAAGTGAATTCACCCCCCCCTGCACGCCTACATCGATCTTTCAGGTTCTTATTCCTAGAGTTCCTAGATTTATCATGAACCATAAAATTGTTGGTGTTTTGACATATAAAATTGTTTCTATTCCTATCATGGTATTTAAAACCAAAAACATTCATGGGCAAGCAAGTGTTATCAATTCTATCATTCATACAAACATTTTTAGCATTCATTGGAAAATTTGAAATGCAAGTAGAGTTAGAGGTTACCTCCCTTACCCTTGGGGCTCCCCCTTGATGAATGCTCCTCTTCCTTTGTTCTTTCTCCCATCTCCTAAGGTGCTCCATCTTCTTGAGCTCTCTACCTCTTGGGCATTTTGTGTGATAATGCCCAAGCTCCCCGCATGTGAAACACCGAATCCTCTTCCTTTTGCTTTGAACTTCCTCATTCCTATCACCCATATTAGATTTAAATTGAAAAGGTTTGGGCTTAGGAATTACCTCCTTTTTACCTAGTGGACATTTATCCTTGTAGTGCCCCTTTTTATTATACCCAAAGCATATGATATGCTCTCTTGACTTAGCTTTGGTGGAGGTGTACATCTTTTCTTGCTCTTGGATGATTGAGGGTCTCTCCTCCCCCTCAACCTTTGAATTTGTCATTTCTTCTTCTTCTTCGAATGGAATGGGTGCTTCTCCACTCACTTCTTCCACTCTTCTTGACAATTCAACTTCTTCTTTATCTTTTTCAATACTTGAGTCAATTTCCTCAATCTCTTCCACTCTTAGAGTTGATGTAGGGTTCTTATGAATTTCTTCCAACTTATTCCACAATTCGCATACATTTGAATATCTTCCTACATCACTCAAAACATGATTAGGCAACATATTGATTAAAATATTTATTACCTTCTCATTGGCCCTAGCTTGGTCTTGTTGCTCCTTGGTCCAATACCTAGGGCGAAGCCTTTTGCCATGCTTGTCCTTGGGGATTTCAAATGGGTCTTCAATAGTCATCCTACACTCCCAATCCATCCCGAGCCACATCTTCATTCTATCTTTCCAATAGTCGAAATTTCCATGCTCGTATGATGGTGGTGAGTTGATATCGTCACCCAATTTGTCTTCCATGACCCCTTCTCCTCTAACGAGTGCTCCCTCGGCGGTTAGTCCGATCAAGAGCGGTCCTTCGCTCTGATATCAACTGAAGGATCGATTTAGGCGTGCAGAGGGGGGGTGAATGCACTTTCTTTGATCGTTTTGATCTCTACAAAGATGTTAGCGCAGCGGAAATAATATGCATAAGAAATAACAATGCTAACAAAGTTCTTTTACTTGGTATCCACCCTGGTCGGGTGACTAATCCAAGAATCCGTCGGTGGATCACTCCCCGGATAACCTCCGGCTATCACGTGTCGCTCCTTGTGGGTGGAGAAACCTCACCACAACACGTCGGACGCTTTGTGAACACAATAGACTACTAACCGGCTTTTTCCAAGCATGTTTCGTCAAAGAAGAAAAGAGAAAACGAGCCCCTTCAAATAGGGCTCGAATCTGAAACAGTCGCTTACCAGTCGACTGCCCCTGGGGCAGTCGACTGGTCCCATTCAGATTTGACCGTTACAGTACAACGTTCAAATCTTGCCAGCCTATTCCAGCCTACACCAGTCGACTGCCCAAATGCCAGTCGACTGGTATACTCCTAAGCCTAGGTTTTCACTCCGAGTACAAGTCTCTCTCGCACTCAAACCCTCCCGGCTTAACCCCTGAGTACAAACCCACATACTCAGACCCTCACAACCCAGTTGACTCTTCACCAGCAGCCTTGACTGTTGCCTTCACGCCCTCTTCATCTTCGGCCCTCGTCCCTCGGATGCGCACGCAAGCCTCCAGCTTGCTTCCATGCCACCCTTCACGTACGCCTCAAAGTCCGCGTCCCTCGGCTCATCATCCCTGCTATCCAATGGTCCCTCGGATGTGCACGTAAGCCTCCAGCTTACCTCCATGCCATCCTTCACCTGAAGACGTCAACCAAGTCCATGCGTACTTGTACACCTGCACACTCATGTACACATGTGAGAACAACACAAACCCTAATTTGACCATATTGCCCACACATCAAAATATCATGATCCTCCAGATCATCTCAGGGCCGATTGCCCCCAACACTGACTCCCTGAGCACTCAGTCCCCGAAGACCTCTTCAGCTGAGCCTCTGTCAGTTGCCAGCCGCGCGCCAGAAGCCGTTGAGACCTGGAAATAGGAAACGGACAAACCTACCACGGTGAAAGTCACCATTGACTCTTCTCCTTGGCTTGAATCATCCCTGTAATGTCTGCACACTCCAACAGAAGATTAGCACAGCATATCAAATGAAATCAGTATGTATCAGAGAAAACACAGAGAAAACAGACGCTATCAGATCATCTGACAGCGATTTCAAATTAAAGTTCAGGCACTGATTGGTCACCAGACCAATCAGAGGTATCCCTGAACGATCAGGCTCCAGCCTGATCGGTCCAAAGTGGGAATAGAGGAATCACGAACTGACCCTGATCGGTCACCAGACCGATCATAGATTAGGGATCAGTCACCAGACCGATCCAGTAGTTTGCTAGCCACACCCCGCAGGAAATACACTCCTGATCGGTCACTCTCTGACTGATCAGGGTGTGCCCTGATCGGTCTGGTGACCGATCAGGTCACTCTCTGACTGATCAAGAGCCTTCCTGATCGGTCGGGATGAGCAGTGTCGCGACACTTTGATCGGTCAAGCGTCCGATCCGAGTTTCTCACAGAAACCTCACAGAAACCTACTGATCTCTCTCTGATTGTTCACCAGAACGATCAGAGGCCCAGCAGAACCTTTCTGTTCTCCCCATGATCGGTCACGAGACCGATCAGACTCTCCTGGATCAGTCACCAGACCGATCCACAACAGGGAGTTCGTGCCAACTCCCTGATCGGTCTCCAGACCGATCCAGCCTCAACCAATTCAACCCTAAGTCAAGAGAACGGGCTCCCTAGCCTTCTCTAATTTGTGCTCAGTCCCCCGGACCAAGACTCCGTGCCCAGCTTCACTCACCGGGACTTCATTCAACCTAGCTTCACTCACTAGGACCTGGCTTCACTCACCAGGGTTTCGGTCACCTGGCTTCACTCACCAGGACCCGACTTCACTCACCGAGATTTCAGTCAACTTAGCTTCAATCACTAGGACCTGGCTTCACTCACCAGGGTTTCGGTCACCTGGCTTCACTCACCAGGACCCGACTTCACTCACCAGGACCCGGCTTCACTCACCGGGATTTCAGTCACCTGACTTCACTCACCAGGACCCGACTTCACTCACCGGGATTTCAATCAACCTAGCTTCACTCACTAGGACCTAGCTTCACTCACCAGGGTTTCGGTCACCTGGCTTCACTCACCAGGACCCGGCTTCACTCACCGGGATTTCAGTCACCTGGCTTCACTCACCGGGATTTCAATCACCTGACTTCACTCACCTGGACCCGACTTCACTCACCGGGATCTCAATCAACCTTCGTGCCCAGTCCCCGACCAGGACTTAATCTGAATTCACTCAACCAAACTTAAATCGGTGTCAACACCAAAACAACAATCGGGCAGACTGCATCAACAATTCCGAGCCATGGTACTCCACCATGGTTACCGACCTACATTTCCATGACCTTGACCAACTCCAGTCGGATTACCAAATTCCTTCTGGCCATCGACTCTGTCTGCCCGACCCGACTGATAGACTCGACACCGCTCCTCTTAGTTTCATCACCTTGTCCGGAGACCATCTACAGGTCGGGCTCCGTTTCCCTATTCATCCCTTTATTTCCTCCATTTGTAGATACTTCCAAATCCCTTTGTCCCAACTAGCCCCGAACACCATCTGACTGATGTACGTCTCGATTATCATATTTACTTTGTATCAAATACCTCTTCGACCCGAAATCATTCATTACTTCTTCTACCCTAGAAAATAAGAGTCGGGCGACTTTTTCTTTCAAGCGGGAGCTAAAACTTCCTTCTTAGCGAAACTTCCATCCTCTAACAAAGGTTGGAAGGAACGCTACTTCTTTATCAACACCACCCCGGCCCCGAGCTGGCCCACTGCTTGGGTCGAGGATCTTCCTCCTTCCCCTCTTCTTTCAAAAAATTATCGCAATTCCCCCGCCTACCAATCAGCCCTCTCTAAGCTCGGTGGTCGGCGCTTCCATGGGGTCAATCTACTAAGGGAGGAGATCCTTTCTACCTTCGGCCTCAGCTCGGTGCCGACTCTGAGGCCCGCTTCATTTGGTAAGTAATTCTATCTTTCCCTTGAATATTTTATCTCTAACTAAGGTCTTGTTATTTTTGCAACCACCATGATGCTTGTAGCGGCCTTGGAGGAAGGCTTCGGGCTCGACGACGCCGAGTTAGAGACTCGAGTCGGTTCTCAGTTGGAGCAGAGGGAGAATGCGCCTATCGAGGCTGCTCCCGTGGACTCCGTTCTTGCAATCCCAGAGGAGACCATAGCTGTTGCTGACCCTGACCCGGGGCTGATGGAAGAGGATGAACAGCCTCTGGCATTGAGGCATTGACGAGCCCACTGCCCGGTCGAGCCCTCATCCAGCGCACACCCCCAGAAGAAGAAGAAGAAGGCGACGGCCAGCTCAGTAGCACAGAGGGAGACTCTTGCCCTTGTTGTTTCATCAGGCGCGCCTGACCTCCCGCTGCCAGAGGGGTCAGGATCTCCACCTGCCGAGGGCTAGATCAACCAGCCGGCGATGCACCTCTTGGTGCCGACCCTGTCCGACTGCCGACTGGGGGTACCACCGGGCGAGCTACCCGACCGGTGCCAGGAGCTGCGCCTGTACGGGCCGGTGGCAGACCGTTATCTCCAAGGGCTTGAGGGGTCGTACTACCGTGGGTCCCACAGCAAGGCCAACTCCTTTTTCCTCGAAGCCACTCGGTACAACATCTTTTTCATCGACTTTTATCTCTGTTTGTCATTAATTCAGATCTAGGACCTTTCTGACCTGTCTCTGTTTTGCAGTTCTGGAGGTCATATCATAGCATGTCTATGTCGTTCCTGACCCACGCCGAAGCCCGAACTCGAGCCGAGTGATGGGTGGAATTCTTGGAGATGAGACTCAAGCACACCTGACTCGTCTCCAGTGAATCTGCCTTGAACGACCTGCTAGCGGAAATCATCGCTTTGCAGGACCGCCTGGCGCAATCCGAAGAGCAGTTGGAGATCGCCCGGAGCCAGGTTGACATGGTGGACTCAGTCATCGCTCAGTCGCATATCCGGATCTCCAATTTGGAGTATGCTGAGCGCAAGGCCTGGACCTTCCAGACCAGGTCCCGAGACGAGCTCAACAAAGCCAAAGCCGAACTCCTCGATGTTGGATCAATTCGGTTGCTAGAGGGGAGGGTGAATAGCAAATCTTCGAACTCTTTCTTCCTACACGGTTAGTTGCGCAAGCGGAATATACAATAAAACAAAACTAACAATGTAAAGAGCAATGCTAACAGTAAGATTTACTTGATATCCACCCCTAAGGGTGCCTAATCCAAGAATCTGTTGGTGGATCACTCCCCGGATAACCTCCGGCTAGCCCTTGTCGCTCCTTGTAGGTGGAGAAACCTCGCCACAGCACCTCGACACGACCTGAGCACCAAAGGCTACTAATCTACTCTACGCAAGCAGATTTTGCCAAGAGTCTCAGCCAAAACGAGGCCCCCTTTAAATAGGACTTAAGGCTGACAACTCGCCACCAGTCGACTACCCCCTGCAAAATCCGACCATTACACGCCTAACGTTCGAATTTTGGTTGCTACCAGTCGATTGCTCCCAGGGTAGTCGTATGGTCCAGGGTCCAGAACCTTTCTATGAGTTTTATCAGTCGACTGCCCCAATGACAGTTGACTGCCCCACTCACACACCTAGGGTTTCCCTTCCCGAGTACACTTCTCTCAGCACTCAAACCCTAGGACTTTCCCGAGTACAATTACACATCACTCGTGTTGGTGCAGGCAGCACCTAAGTCAAACCTGGGTTTTGATAATGGCAAAGGGTTCAAGAGTTAAGATGTTATTTTGGTCTAATGTGCTCACTGAGTGTACAGAAAGAAGTCCTGGAGAAGGGCAGCTGGGCAATTAGCGAAGGACTGCTAGGCGTCAAAACCCTAAGACCTGGCGAAGGACTGCTAGGCATCTGGCGAAGGACTGCTAGGCATCTAAGACCTGGCGAAGGACTGCTAGGCACCTGGCGAAGGGCTGGTAGGCATCGAAGACCTAGCGAAGGGCTGCTAGGCATTGAAGACCTGGCGAAGGGCTGCTAGGCACCTGGCGAAGGGTTGCTGGGAAAAAGTCCAACCGGAGGAGCTGGTTGGAAAAAGGTAAACTCTCCTGAGAGGAGTAGGTGAGGACGCGTTCCCCATCGAGGGAACAGTAGGCGTCGGTTCGACCTAGGGTTCCATTTGGGAGACTCGAAGTCAGAACCAAGACAGCTACAGCTGTAAAAACTAACTAATGTTCTTGCTTTGTTTGTTGTGGAACTAACCTTGGATGCAGGGACCGAAGGAGTGTGTTTTTGCAGCTCAGAACGTCCCAAAGGAGAGGGGCAGGCACCTGGGCTAGGCGCCCGGGAGGTCCCGGGCGCCCAAGGTCAAAGCCAAACAGCAATAAAGCAAGAAGCGCTTCGAATCAACACTAGGCTAGGCGCCCGGGAGGTCCCGGGCGCCCAAGGTCAAGGCCAAAGATGAGTCGATGCACAATCAGCCACGAAGCCAGCGGACCCAGTCAAGCTGGGCGCCCGGGAGGTCCCGGGCGCCCCAGTCAGCTCCAGAGCCGATTCGAAGGGGATAAGCGCTGACCAAGCTTCGGATAGAGGTTCTTGGATCCGAAGGCAAGTGTCAGGTGCCCCCGACGTCCCAGGCGCCCCACGAGCACTATAAAAGGGGCTCGACCCCTAAGGCTTCAACAACACTTTTTCCAACACCTCCAAGCTTTTCGTTCAATCGCTCTGCTCTGGAAAACTCCATTCTCGACATTCCAGTGCCGCCGCCGACCCTCTGCTCCGAAGTACAATCCGCATCAGGGCACCGGTAACGAAAAGTGTAATTCATTTACTTACTGCACTATTCTTGTATTAAATCTGTATACCTTTGCGCGAATATAGAATTGCCCGCAGTAAACTGTCAAGGACCGTGAGCCATGGAGTAGGAGCCGACCATGACTCTGAACCAAGTAAAATTACTTGTGTTATTTGTGTGTTTTAATTCCGCTGCGTTTTCTCTTTTTTATCCGAAAAAGTTTTCACGATATTCACCCCCCTCTATCGTGTTTCTTGATCCAACATGTGGTATCAGAGCGGGGTAGCTCAAATTGGTGCAACCACCAATTTGGGAATTTTTCGGACTTTTACGAAATATTTTTTTTCTTTTTCGATCGAACTTTTATCGTTAATCGAGGTTGGTGCAACACCACTCGATAATTTCTTTTAAATATATTTTTCCCGCACTGCTAATCCAAGACCAAGTCTTGGGACAGTTTTTTTTGTCTTTGTTTCATTTCAGTAATTTCTAAATGGCCATGCAAGAGGGTTTCAGTACAGCCAGACCACCACTCTTTAGTGGGGAGGACTTCTCCTACTGGAAGAGTCGGATGGAAGTCCACCTGAAAACTCAGGTGGACATGTGGATAATTATCCAATCTGGACTGGAAATCCCGAAAAACTCTGAAGGAGTGCCACAATCTTACACCGAATGGGACGCCTCGCTGAAAAGGAAGATCGAGGCCGATGCTAAAGCTACCCAGACACTTCAATGTGGTCTAATCAAAGAAGAGCTGAACCGGGTGGGACCATTCAACAGTGCAAAGGAACTTTGGGGTAAGTTAATTGAGTTGTATGAAGGAACCTCCGACACCCGAATAAGCAAGAGAGACCTACTGCTAAACAAACTCTACACTATCAAAATGAACGATGGCGAGTCAGCAGCCCAGCTCCACGCTAGAATACAAGAGTTGATGAATGGTCTACATACAATCGGTCATAATGTAGAAAATCGTGACCTGATCAGGTATACCCTTAATGCTTTCCCGAGAAATACTTTGTGGGCATCTATGGTAGATACGTACAAAGTTTCAAGGGATCTGTCTAAAATCAAATTAGATGAGTTATTTTCTGAACTTGAATTACATGAGCAGACTAACTGCACCCTGGCCGAGAAAGACATTGCTTTTGTTGCAGGTAAAACTGGAAAGATGACTGATAACTACCATTTTGTTGTTTATTTTAGGCTCTAAAATCCATGTTTGATCCACATTTTATATGCTTAAGTTTGCATTTATATTAGGTTTCATGTATTTCATCTATTTTGGGCTTTTAATTCAAATCTTTCTATATTTGAGATATTTTGGCACTTAAATGTGAATCTAATTTTGTAGGCTTCGAATAACCATGGACCTAGGTCAGATTGGACCATACTTCAGCTAGAATTGGATCCGGATCAAAGTGATCAAGCCTTGGATTACTATGAGCCGTCCGATCAAAGGAGGGCTAGATCTGAACCATCGGTCAACTTCTGGTCAATCCAAGCTCAAGATAGACTTAATCAAGCTCATGGATCAAGATCTGAAAGTTTCGGCCAGATCAGAGTTAATTCAGCCGTTGCATCAAGCTCAAGATGATCTAGACCATCCAAATAAGAGAAGGGATGATCTGAACCATCCGCCATAGATCTGGTTGATCCGAGCTAAGGACAGATAGATCAGAACCATTGATCAAGATCTGGGGAGTTTGGATCAGATCTGAGGAGATTTGACCGTCGGATGAAGCCAGAACGATCTCAGCCGTCTAAATTTAAGTGGAATGTATAAATGCGGAATTCCCTCTTCTTCTCCGGGGTCGTCGCGTCGCGCATCACAGAGTAGTTTTCACTTCGCATTTCTTTGTTTCTTCATCGTTGTTTCTCTCGTCTTCTTCCTTAGATCGCGCGGCCACATCAAGATGGGGTTCTTGTCAAGCTTCAGATCATCGGAGTAAGTTTCTCGTTTAGTTTCACTAATTAGATTCTCGTAGCTGAAGGGAGAAACGGCGAGGGTTTTGCCGGAGCTGATTCGCCTGCCGATCAATCCTTGTTGATCACGGGTTTCGTCGTCCGGAGCTGTCGAAGCTTGAGAGGGGTTCTCGAAGGCTTGTTGACGGATTTTGGGTTCGATCGCTATCCAGCAGATTGAGAAGGCAGAGATTAGGGTGAGTTCTTCAGTTACTAATCGATCGCGTGATTGGTCAGAGGGTACTCTGATCAGTCCCGTGACCGATCAGAAGAGGGCCTGATCGGTCGGTTGACCGATCAGGAAGGGCAGAACAGAGCTAATTGAGCAAGGAAGCTTTTCTTCGACGGTTTTTGAGCTATGGGGTTCATATCTCATCCTTCGTGTGACGGCGAAGGGAAGTTTTGATCAGAACTTGATTTGATGTTTAATTAGGATTACTTTGATTTTATACGTGTATTTCTTCAAGTTGTTATAATTGTTCCATTACATTTCAAGCCATGTGCTTAAGCCAAGATTTGTTCTAGTTTTCTTTAATCTGCAATTAATTCCTTGCAATTCATTTTCTGCAATTTATTACTTGCAATTAGATCTTTAGGTTCAATTCTATAGTTTGGCTTAAATTGTTTAGTTTTTCCAGTAGGTTAAGAATAGTCTTTGCAACTTCTTTAGTTAAGTCCATTTCGTTCCATGTTTTAGTTCATTCCAGTTTATTTCATATTGTCATTTTCTTACTGCCAAAATTCTCCATTCTATTAGAAAACCCAAAATCATCAAACGATAAATAAACCTGCAAGCTCGAGTTAAACATTCATTCAACTAGTCATTGGAAAAATACGACCTGAGGCCCCTCTACTACATTTCTATCTTTGTTAGCCAAAGGATTTTCAGCTTTATAAATATCTAAATTTGAGTGCTCATCGTGACACTAGTATTGGGCACCATCAATGACCAAGAAGAATCCTCAACTTCCACCCGAGTCTGACTCAGACTCAGACTCAGACTCAGACTCAGACTCAGACTCAGAAGACAGTGAAGGAGATCGACCCAAGCTGGTTCAGCTAGCCCGGGACTACTACAAAGAGCTAAAAAATCATACCAACAGAAGGAAAGCCAGCTGAAGAAAGGAAGAGCCAGTTGAACCTTCAAATGAAATGACCAAACCAAATGTGACCTGCTATGAATGCAAAAAGAAGGGTCACTACAAGACGGAATGCCCCAATCTGAAGGAGACAAAGAAGACAAGAAGGAAGAAGGCCCTTCAAGCAACATGGGACGAGTCTTCCTCCGAAGAAGAAGAAGAGGCCCCACAATCGAACCTGCTCGCCCTGACTGCTTCGGAAGAAATTGAGACCGAATCAGAATCGGAGCCGGACGACGGAAAGCTCACATTTTCAGAGGACGGCAAAATTACTGTAAGTGGATTTTCTAGAGTTCAATTATCAGAGTTAATTGCTTATCTATCTCGCGACTTGGCGAAAGCCAAAATCCGAGTTGAATCCCTCCGACAGGAAGTAAAACTCCTGAAAGAGGGAGCTGACTCTAGATCCTTAATTGAGAAGGTTCAAGAAGGAACCTCTACTCAAGTTGAAAAACTTGAGAAAAAGAACTCCTCCTTGAAAACTCAAGTCAATGACCTTAGAGCAGCTTTGGAACGATTCACTTCGGGTTCCAAGGGTCTTGACATGATCCTTGGAAAACAGAAGTCAGTTCTAAATCGATCCGGATTAGGGTATCGAACCAAGGCTAGACAAAGGTCATATTATGCTGTACTAAATCAGTCTAGACCCAAAGTTCAGGCATGGGTACCCAAACTTTGCCTGAGCAACCAAGTTGGACCAAATCAGTATTGGATCCCTAAGGACAAGATTCATATCTTGCCTAATCATTACCGTGGCTTTAGTCCAGGGGGAGCCAACTTAAAAATCATTTGTATAGTTAAATGAATTTCTTTTCTTGTTTAAATTGCATGATTGCTTGTCTATTTATTTTCTGTAATTTACCATGCTTAGACCTAGGACTGGTTAGACTAAGGACTAAACCAATTAACTGAAATTTGAACAACATAGTATTGGGTGGCGGTGAGATGATAGTACGTTAGGGAAGCCTTTTCTAATAAGGTCAAGTATACACTACTTGGTCTCTTTAGACTGGTAAAACTAGCTGAAGCTACCGATCTAAGACCCAAGCTAGTTAGACCAGAATTTCTCAAAAAGTAACTTTGAAAATGAAATTTCACTAAAAGGATTTGTTAAGAAAATGGTTGATGATCCAATAAGGCTACGGCCAAAGAAGGCCTTGTGCCTCGCTAAGACCTGGAAACTAATTTTTGAAATTCAAATTCAGTTTACTCTTTGTCAAATTCGAATCTAACACAAATTTTCAGTTAATCTTAGATTCAAATATTTTTTTTCAAAATAAATTCAAAACTAATTGTCTTCAAAATTAATTTAACTTTTCAAAATTAATCATGGTCTTTCTAAATACTTTTATTAAAACCTGTCTCACAAAAATTCATAAGGTTAACGTGATTGATAACTAGATACCGGGTGAGATAGTTAGGACTTAAGTTAATGCAAAATCTGATTTCTACAATATTGAATTTAGAGTTGAATTGTCTTGATTGTTGGTTGGTCATTAGAGTCAAACCTGGTCAAACAGTCAAACTGGTCAATGGTCAAACAACAGTCAAATCGGGCGCCCATGACCCCTCTTGCGCCCCACCTCCCTTTTCTCTTTGACCAAGACAGCAAAAGCTGTCAATCTCTAGTTAATCTAGGCGCCCGTGACATATCGGGCGCCTACTACCTCAAGTCAATCAATGGTAGCAAAAGCTGCCACACAAATAGCAGTTGACCCCAGGCGCCCGGGTCCTCGCGGGCGCCCCCAAGGACAGCATCACCACCAAAAAATTGCCTTTGGCAGCATACAACTTACTTTAGGCGCCCGACGCATCCCGGGCGCCCGACCAAGCCCTATATAAAGCCACCAAAACTCCCTTCATTTGCCACACCAAAAACGAACCTCTTCTCTAACTCTTCTCCTATTAAGGCGTCCGAACGACCGTTTCGTGCCCTCAAACGCTCCACTTCAACCATGCCTCCCCGGATGGCTACCCGGTATCAAATTTTCATTTTTAAAATTATTTTCCTTTAGTTATTTCGCTAAATGCATATTCCTTATTATGTTAGAAAACGCCGTACTACTCAACCCAACCCCGGGCCCGAGCCTAGCCCTGACCCTAGTATTCCGACCCTAGAACTAATGAATAAGTTTGCTAGGACAACCTATAAACCCATCAAGACAAGCTTCTTGAATAGATAGTTTTTCACTCAATCCTGTCCAGTAGCCATGGACGTCATTAACTTCTATCAACTTGATCGACTTGTTTTCTGCACTCATCCTATAAATACAACCCTATGTGCAGAATTTTACAACAACTTAGTAAGACAAGATGATCTTAGCTATATCACCACTGTACAAGGAATGCCCTTGACTATCATGCCCTTGTTGTTTAACAAATTCCTTGGACTGCGAGCTTCCCAGTCCACTTTCTGCAGTTACCCTCCTAGAGATCCTCCCTTTGCTCCCCCCTACTCCCATATTGATCTAGATACCCTTCATTCATACTTCTATAGAACTGCCCGAAACCCCCTGGTTATTCGGTTTCAATCAGTAGATCTCCAGGTCCAGGATTACGCTCTTTATAGAGTTCTAGTCCGTTGCATTCTTCCCTTGACCACTAGGGACGTCACGACCATGCGACCATTTCATACCTTCTTGCTGTATGCTTTGATCCATCACCTAGATATCGATATTGGACTTCATATATTTCACACCATTCTACATGCATCCAGTGTTACTACTCAGGGTCGGGTACGCACCCCTTATTGCCACATCATTACCTCTCTTCTTCATCATCACGGTCGCGACATTACCGACGGAGAGATGACCTCGATGACTGAGTTTGACGAGATTGGGTATAAAAACTTCTCCCTAGCGGGCATAGATGTCTCGGGCACCGGGGTTTTATCATGGAGACGTCAGCGAGCCGGAGTCCAGATCGATTCGGACGAGGAGGTAGAGGTCGACGTCGCAGATCTCGTTGCTGAGATCCGAGAGCAGATGGATGAGCCCCCACCACCGACACTAGACGAGAGAGTGACACGACTTGAGACAGAGATCCATAGCCTCCGAGAGGAAGAGGAAGCCCACTACATTGAGATAGTCGACGCAATTCGAGCAGAGCACGATGTAAATCGGGCCTATCATAACTAGCGCATGGAAGCTGTTCTAGTTGACCGCCAGACGAGAGATGCACACCACACTGAGTACATGGATGCTCTCCGAACCGAGCATGAGGCAAATCAGGCCCGACATGACGAGATGATGTCCTGGTTCCAAAACTGGCAGCCCGGTCCATTCTTCCCTCCGGGCCCCTCCTCTTAGACTCCAGATGACTTCAGTTGTACTAGTGACTCTTTGACTACCCCTACTCAGTAGGGTTGACCTATATTTGACTGTGGTTTGACTATGCTGGTCCTTGCTTTGACCAGTTGACTTATCTAGTTGCTAGTTGCTTTCTTGATTATCTGATCTTTATCAGTTACTAAGTTAGGGTTATGCTTGGTAGAATAGGACTACTCTAAGTTTTTGTTATCTCATTTTGTTATTTAAAATGATTTTTCCGACTTCGTTTTTTTATAAAATTACCCCCTTCAAAACTAGGGTTTTTTTTTCGTAAAATGGACTTAGCCTAGGCCCTAACCCTAGAACTGCATGCACCTATAGATCTAGAAGCCAGCATCTCACAAGCACCTTAGGGTACTTTTGATTGATCACCTAGAATGGATTGAGATGCTTAGGTCTTTGCCTTGATTTAAGATGCTTAAGTATGTGCATCTGTAGTAATTGGGGTACTAAATACCAATCAACAGTAATCAAGTTAAGTGTCAAGCTTAGAAAATCTAACTTGATCAGAACACTTAACTTGACTAACCCTAGCGAAAGCTACTATTTATAACAGTTAGTAAGTAGCAATTGGGTTAGACAGGACCTGAAAGCAGAAATTCAAATTGATTTGGTCCAGTTTAAATTTAGAATTGGTTCAGTACAACATTTCACCTTAATTACTCAATTTCAATGCTATTTTTTTGCTATATTTTTTTTGATATATGGCAAAGGGGGAGAGATTGGAAAGGAGAGAAATTTTCAAAACTTTTAATTTTTTTCCTCCAAAATTAAATCTTTTTTCAAAAATATTTATCTCCTGTTTTTCAAAAAGCAAAGCTCTTTAACTACTTAAGTTCATTTTGAAAGTTAATTTTACTTGCTTTCAAAAATTATTCTAAATACTTATCCTGAAAAATTTTCTAAAATTTTTCTAAGTCATAAATTCAGTGTTTGAAAAATTTTCTAAGTACTTAAACTATTTTCTTAAATTGTCAGAAAATTTTTCTAAGTACTTACACTTTCTAGCTTTCAAAGATTTATTCCAAGTACTTATTCCAAATCTTTGGTTGGTCAAAAATTTTCTAAATGTAAAATTCAAATTCCCTTGAAAATTTTCCTACTCAAAATATTTTGAAAATGCTTTTCTAACTTAAAAACCTGTTCTTGAAAATTTTCTAAGTGTTAAAACTTGAAAAACACTTCACGTTAAGACTTAGAAATTTTTTCAAAAATCTCACGAACTTTTGAAAAACTTAGGGGGAGATTTCTTCCAGGTGGAGGAAATAAAATTTAAGTTACTTACTTACCTGCTTTTTGTTTAACTTAACTTTTTGAACCGGATTGCCATAAATCAAAAAGGGGGAGATTGTTGGTGCAGGCAGCACCTAAGTCAAACCTGGGTTTTGATAATGGCAAAGGGTTCAAGAATTAAGACGTTATTTTGGTCTAATGTGTTCACTGAGTGTACAGAAAGAAGTCCTGGCGAAGGGCAGCTGGGCAACTAGCGAAGGACTGCTAGGCGTCGAAACCCTAAGACCTGGCGAAGGACTGCTAGGCATCTGGTGAAGGACTACTAGGCATGTAAGACCTGGCGAAGGATTGCTAGCCACCTGGCGAAGGGCAGCTAGGCATCGAAGACCTGGCGAAGGGCTGCTAGGCACCTGGCGAAGGGCTGCTAGGCATTGAAGACCTGGCGAAGGGCTGCTAGGCACCCGGCGAAGGGTTGCTGGGCAAAAGTCCAACCGGAGGAGCTGGTTGGAAAAAGGTAAACTCTCCTAAGAGGAGTAGGCGAGGATGCGTTCCCCGTCGAGGGAACAGTAGGCGTCGGTTCGACCTAGGGTTCCATTTGGGAGACTCGAAGTCAGAACCAAGACAGCTACGACTGTAAAAACTAACTAATGTTCTTGCTTTGTTTGTTGTGGAACTAACCTTGGATGCAGGGACCGAAGGAGTGTGTTTTTGCAGCTCAGAACGCCCCAAAGGAGAGGGGCAGGCACCTGGGCTAGGTGCCCGGGAGTCCCGGGCGCCCAAGGTCAAAGCCAAACAGCAATAAAGCAAGAAGCGCTTCGAATCAACACTAGGCTAGGCGCCCGGGAGGTCCCGGGCGCCCAAGGTCAAGGCCAAAGATGAATCGAAGCACAATTAGCCACGAAGCCAGCGGACCCAGTCAACCTGGGTGCCCGGGAGGTCCCGGGCGCCCCTGTCAGCTCCAGAGCCGATTCGAAGGGGATAAGCGCTGACCAAGCTTCGGATAGAGGTTCTTGGATCCGAAGGCACGTGTCAGGCGCCCCTGACGTCCCAGGCGCCCCAGGAGCACTATAAAATGGGCTCGACCCCTAAGGCTTCAACAACACTTTTTCCAATGCATCCAAGCTTTTCGTTCAAGCGCTCTGCTCCGGAAAACTCCATTCTCGACATTCCAGCGCCGACGACGACCCTCTGCTCCAAAGTACTATCCGCATCAGGGCGTCGGTAACGAAAAGTGTAATTCATTTACTTACTGCACTATTCTTGTATTAAATCTGTAAATCTTTGCGCGAATATAGAATTGCCTGCAGTAAACGGTCAAGGACCGTGGGCCTTGGAGTAGGAGCCGACGCGACTCCGAACCAAGTAAAATTACTTGTGTTCTTTGTGTGTTTTAATTCCGCTCCGTTTTCTCTTTCTTATCCGAAAAAGTTTTCACGATATTCACCCCCCCTCTATCGTGTTTCTCGATCCAACAACTCGTACCCTAATGACTCGACCGACTCCTCATCAGCAGCTTCGACTATTGCCTTCGCGCCCTCTTCATCTTCGGCTCCCGTCCCTCGGATGCACGCAAGCCTCCAGCTTGCCTCCATGCCATCGTTCACGCATGCCTCGAAGTCCGCGTCCCTCAGCTCATTGTCCCTGCTCTCCAAGGTTCCTCGGGTGCACACAAGCCTCCAGCTTGTCTCCATGTCACCCTTCACCGTATCGAGCCCGTCCAGCCAAGTCAATATGTGTAAACTTGCAATCCTGCACACTCAATTACACATATTAGTACACAAGGGTAATCCTAACTTAAACCCTTTGCCCAAACATCAAAACTCATGGTCACTCCGGACCACATATTGCCTCAACACTCGAGTCGTCCAGAGCCTCCGAGTCCCTTCAATACCAGTTATCAGCTAAGGAGGAGGAGGCGGCAACCCAAGCCCAGAAGGCGGAGGAGCTGACAGCTGAGCTGACTTCCCGGAACCAAGAATTGAAGACTCAAGCAGAAGAGCTCGAACGCCTTCGAGCGGAGAAGGCGGAATGGGACGCTGCTCGGTCGGAGTTGGAAGACCTGTGTGCTTACAATGAGGGGGAGGCAGGTCGGTGGGATGCCCAGAGAGTTGAGTATATCAACTCTCTGGAGTTCAGCCGACAACTGTCTGAGCGACTCCAATTCATGCTAAAGCATCAGATGCTCAGCATATTAAGCAACTCAAGCAGGGCGGGTATGTCGCTCCCGACCTGCCCCTCAATGTGGTCAAGCTCTCAGGCTTGACCCAATAGATGCCCAAGGAGGTCCTCCGACCCTTCAAGTGAGGGTCGAGTTTTTGTTTTTCCTTTTTTCTTTCATTCTGTAGAGGCTTGCCTCAAACTTTTGTAATGAAATTACTCTTAATGCAAGCTTTTTCGTTTATGCTTTGTCAAGTGTGAGTGTTTTTGCTTCTAAGTGTCAGTGGGTCGGAAAGATGCCTGCGAGGTCGACTCGGGTATGTTAATAACTAACCCGGCTACTAGAGCTTCCAGAGCGACCGAGTTAGGACTAGGGTCTAGCCTTCAAGAGAGATTATCTTCTAAGTGTTGGCAGATCGGACAGATCACTAGCCCGCTCGGGGGTCAAGTATATATAGTCAATTTGAGCAGATCACCCCGCATCCGACCTAGTAAGTATAGTGCTCTTACTCGGGAGGTAAGAGCTCGTGCATTCAGTCGGGACCTTCTAGGAGACAGGGATTGCCACGTGCAAGCCAAGGGTGTCCGAGTCCCTTATAGAATTGCTTGTTCATGGGGCAAAGTTCACATTCCCAATCGGCCTGATGCCAGGAGCGTGAACCGCCACACATCCAGATTGGGAACCGGCACAAATATAAGGTTGCTTGCTCAGGAGGTTTAGAGTTTGGCTGTTGGGTCGGCTTGACCCCGGGGAGCGTGGGTCGCCACACGTCCGGGCCGGGGGCCGAGCCGAGAGGTGCGTGGGAGCATGCCTACTTATGGCTCGCTGAGTGGCGAGAGTCTGGAGACTCGGTCGGTTAAACCCCAGGGAGAGTTGGTCGCCAGGCGTCCGGATTGGGTGACAAGCCGAGGGGTGCACGGGAGCATGCATGCTTATAACTCTCTGAGAGGCGAGAGTCTGGACACTCGGTCGGTTAAACCCCAGGGAGCGTGGGTCGCTATGCCTCCGGACTAGGAGCCGAGCTGACGGGTCCGCAGGAGCATGCTCGCTTATAACTCGTCGAGAGGCGAGAGTCTGGACACTCGGTCGATTAAACCCCAGGGAGCGTGGGTCGCCACGCGTCCGGACTGGGAGCCGAGCCGACGGGTGCGCAGGAGCATGCCCCCTTATAACTCGCTGATAGGCGAGTGTCTGGACACTCAGTCGGTTAAACCCTAGGGAGCGTGGGTTGCCACGCGTTCGGATTGGGAGCCGAGCCGAGGGGTGCACGGGAGCATGCCCGCTTATGACTCACTGAGAGGCGAGAGTCTGGAGTGCCTGCCAGTTGACCAAAAACGTCACCCTTCCACTATCATTACAGAGTTTTTGAAGTACAACTGCCTTATAGGTCCTCACTCTGACTCTCGATATGGTTGGAGATGAATAGCACTCCAGGGTCGATCAAGCTTCTTTCCTTGCTCGTTCTCTAGGTAGTACGTGAAGGGATCTATAGGTAAAAATATTTAAAATCGCAGCGGAAATAAGATCCCTTGAGAGATCCATGCGAAAGAAAAACTCATACAAAGTGATCTACAATTCCTATCTTATAAGAATACCTTTGTCGCGTGCCCTTCGCTTATCCCGCTAGTCCTTTGGTTCGCCGGATCTCTTACACGTTCAAGTGTCCGTGCCTCTATGCATATCCACACGAACATGATCTAAGCCTCGGAGAAGAACCACCTTAGTTGTGCTAGAAACTTGGGATGACTCACAAAGCACAAGAACCTCCACTAGGGAGTTATGGACAAGGAGGAAGAAAGAAGAGGAAGAGAGATGCACCCTCTAGCCTTTGACAATGGGGGGTATTTATACTCATCTAATGAATACCAAGGGTCTATGTCCCTTGAGCTCATCTCATCTTAATGCTAATAAAACCCAATGAATACCAAGCCTCTTGGTATCCCTTGAGACTCTTAATATTCTATTCATCTAATGAATAGAATGTCTCTTAGCCTTCCTCTTAAATAATATTTTATTAAACCCTTTAATGAATATTATCCATAATTAAGTGGTTGAGTCTAATCTAGATGAGTCTAACTCAAATTAGATTCAATCCCATAATCTAATTAGATTCACTTAAGTCTAACTCAATTAATCCAATTCGAATCAAATCTTAGTCAAACCAAGATCAATTAATCTCCGAAGCATCGTGTCCTTAGTATGTGACCCAATAGGTTCTCGTAACCTTGGTAATGTGTCTAAACCACTTTAGATACATAAGCAATGAGCGACATCTAGCAATGCATCATTGCTACCCAAGTAACAAGAAAAGTCGAGATCCGACTTAACCTCCGTGACTACAATAATGTATGACCTTGTCCTTCTATCCTCGATATCTAGATTGACCAATGAGGCATAGACCATGTCTTCCTCAGTCAATCTTGTGTTTCTTGATCCCCGAGTAGACTCACTCAAACAAATGAGCTCAATATCTCATATTGACTCATTTGAGCATGGTCATGCGTTTTAGTAGTCCTACTCAATCAAGGGTCCCACAGATATCATTCCCGTCATATGGGAGGGATAGATCTCATCTACATCACTCACATCCCTCCGCATAATTCATTACATACCAAGTGATCGCCTTTATAGTCCACCCTGTTACGGGTGACGCTTGACGATACCAAAGTACATAACTCCTTATGTAGGGAACCGTAGTGACTTCAGGTCTAAGGACTATTCATACTAATAGTCACATGAGAAAGTTTATGACACTCATATGACAATCTATGAAACTTTCTTATGGCGGGTCAATTCATTACACATTCTCCAATGTATACCCATGTGTCAACTTGATATCACATATCCATGCCTTGTGAGCTCAAGTCATCAGTTGACTTACATGCTAGTCTCCATGCATTAATATTGTCCTTGAATATTAACACTTGACTAGGAATGGTTTAGTGTAGTGTTCTCTACATTATCTCACTATCGATTCAACCAATCAATATAATGTAGATAAGAACCTACTACCCAAGGACATTATTATACTTAGTTATTTGGCACAAATACAAAGTAAGTATAATAACCAAACATGCCTTTATTAATAGTAGAATATGATACAAAATGTCCCTAGTCAATCATCACATAATTGGCTCTAGGGCTCCTACTAACAATCTCCCACTAGCACTAGTGTCAATCACTGTAATATCTAATACCCAGTGACCTGATATGACCATCATGCTTCTTTTGTGCCAAATCCTTAGTCAAAGGATCCGCGATGTTAGCATCTGTGGGTACTCTGCATATCCTCACATCTCCTTTATCGATGATCTCTCGAATGAGATGGAAGCGCCGTAGTATGTGTTTGGTCCGCTGATGAGAGCGAGGTTCCTTAGCATGCACAATAGCCCCATTGTTGTCACAATAGAGGTCTATTGGGTCTACTATGCTAGGAACCACACCAAGCTCTGTGATGAACTTTCGGATCCAAACAACCTCTTTTGCCGCCTCAGACGCGGCAATATACTCGGCCTCTGTTGTAGAATTTGCTACTGTGTCCTGCTTCGAACTCTTCTAGCTCACAGCGCCACCATTCAGGCAAAATGCATACCCTGACTGCGATCTAAAATCATCCCTGTCTGTTTGGAAGCTTGCGTCACTGTAACCTTTTACAGTTAGCTCCTCATTGCCTCCAAATATTAAGAAATATTCTTTCGTCCTTCGTAAGTACTTCAGAATATTCTTGACAGCTGTCCAGTGACTTTCACCTGGATCTGACTGGTACCTGCTCGTCATGCTCAAAGCATACGAGACATCTGGTCAAGTACAAGCATGACGTACATGATAGACCCTATAGCGGATGCATAAGGGATCTGATCCATACGGTCTCTCTCCTCCTTAGAAGAGGGACCTTGAGTCTTCGAAAGACTCACACCATGTGACATTGGCAGAAATCCCTTCTTGGAATTCTATATGGCAAAACGATTAAGCACCTTGTCAATATATGTACTCTGACTTAAGCCAAGCAATCTCTTAGATCTATCTCTATAGATCTTGATGCCTAGGATATAGACTGCTTCACCTAAGTCTTTTATTGAGAAACAATTCCCTAGCCACGTCTTCACAGATTGTAGTAAAGGGATATCATTCCCAATGAGGAGTATGTCATCTACATACAAGATCAGGAAGACAACTGTGCTCCCACTAACCTGTTGGGCTAGAGAGGGGGGAGTGAATAGCCAAGACAAGAGATTTTGGCTCTTTTTGAGCTTTCTCTGCAGTTAGGGTTAGGCAGCGGAAACAAATACAGAAACCAAATAACTGCAGAACAGAAACAGAAACCAAACCAGTCGCTAACACCTCGATGTACAAGGTTCGGGGATAACTTGCCCCTACTCCTTGGCGTGCTCGTAAGGTGAGCGATCCCTTGATCGTCGGCAGATCAAGCCCCGGTGTCCCGGATAGAACAGAGTCTCCTTCTCGGTGGAGAAACCTCTCCACAAGCTTCTCAGAATGATACAAGGTTAAGCACAGGAGAATACGAGAGGGACTCACTCAAAGATGTACAGGAACACTCAAGAGTAAGCTCTAAGAGATCTCACAGCAACAAAAAAAAACACAGCAACACACTTGCTTCTTTCTGTTCTATTCTGTTGTCTCTTTTTTTTCCGATCTCTTCAGCCGCTTCCTCTTAAGTGCTTCCTCACTGCCAAGTCTCATCAGCATCACTGAGCCATATCACTGAGCCATGCTTGACCCACCAACTCCACTGAGCACCCAGTCCACTGAAGTCCTCTTCAGCTGAGCCTCCGTCAGTCGCCAGCCGCTCCAATCGCCCGTTGAGACTTTGACAAGGCCACACAACCACTCCAGAGAAGGCTCCTCCTTCCTTGAGTGCTTGACACCATCCCTGTTACCTGCACACACTCCAACATAGGCTCAGCAAGGCACATCACAGGTAATGGAACAGTGTATGGTTGCGTTCAGAAACTTCTGACAGCGCGTTTGAATTAATGTTCAGATACTGATCGGTCACCAGACCGATCAGTGATGACCCTGATCGATCAGGTGATCTCCTGATCGATCCAGTCCCTCTCTGATCGATCACCCTGATCGATCAGAGAACTTGGTTTCTTTCAAACGCAGGCAGCCCAAAGGTTCCTGATCGGTCACTGACCGATTAGGGACTTGTCCTGATCGGTCACTGACCGATCAGGGACTTGTCCTGATCGGTCACTGACCGATCAGGGACTTGTCCTGATCGGTCATGTTGACCGATCAGGACATCCCTGGACCGATCAGGGGCTCTCCTGATCGGTCCAGGAGGGCCCTGATCGGTCCGTATGACCGATCAGGGTCTTCTCCCTCCTACTCACTGATCGTTCATCAGAACGATCAAACCTTCCAACAGAAAGGTTGGAAAACCTTCTGTTCTCTCCCTGATCGTTCACCAGAACGATCAGGCTCCCTGGATTTCCCTAGATCGATCACCTGATCGATCCTCCAAAGAGACTCCGTGCCAACCGATCTCCCGACCGATCCAGCCTCAATTCAATTCAACCCGGCTTCACTCACCGGGGTTTCAGTCACCCGGCTTCACTCACCGGGACCCGGCTTCACTCACCGGGATTTTAGTCACCCGGCTTCACTTACCAGGACCCGGCTTCACTCACCGGGATTTCAGTCACCTGGCTTCACTCACCAGGACCCGGCTTCACTCACCGGGATTTCTCCACCTAGCTTCACTCGCTAGGACCTGGCTTCACTCACCAGGGTTTTCTCCACCTAGCTTCACTCGCTAGGACCTGGCTTCACTCACCAGGGTTTCAGTCACCCGGCTTCACTTACCAGGACCCGGCTTCACTCACCGGGATTTCTCCACCTAGCTTCACTCGCTAGGACCTGGCTTCACTCACCAGGATTTTCTTCACCTAGCTTCACTCGCTAGGACCTGGCTTCACTCACCAGGTTTTTCTTCACCTAGCTTCACTCGCTAGGACCTGGCTTCACTCACCAGGGTTTCATCAATTCTTACTCAACCAAACTTAAATCGTTGTCAACACCAAAACAACAATCGGGCCAGACTGCATCAACAATCTCCCCCTTTTTGTTGTTTGACAACCCGATTTAAGTTTAGGTATTCATTAATCAGAGTCCATTAAATTATCATAAGGGAATCAAAGTCCTCTCCCTACAATAACAAACCCTAAACTTAATCAACCATTCTCTCCCCCTTTGTCAAACACCGAAAAGGGTATGGTTATTAAGTTTAATCATAACTCCCCCTCAACCTAGGGTCTCTTCCCCAAAATCCGAAATAATCAAAGATAGAAGTTTTGCATATGAGAGGCATATACCATAAATGTATCATGGCAACAATGTATATGCATCATACGACAATAACAGTGGATGAAAACATACACCGAACTATATCATGGTCAAATATGTGTATGTTTCATATGTCAAGTAAGGAATGCATCTGTATCTGATATCGAATCATGGTTATTTGATACAGAAATATTTTTTAATCTGGGGAGCGATCAGATTTCAGAAAAATTTCTGAAACCATGATACGTTCCTAATCAGACTGCATTGACATTTTGCATTCCTCAACGGGGGCATAGACTCTATTAATATTCGTTATTTCAGAAATATTTTCGAAACACGACATTAAGACTAAGAGTCATGACTCAACATACCCTTTCTTATCAATTTGAACATCCCAACATAGGTTTGTATCAATTTGATATTTAATCCTTAATGTTTCAGAAACATTCCTGAAAATCAAAAATCTTAGAAATTTCTACCCCTTCTTTGACCAATTGAACATCATAATTGGACTGATCGGTCACCAGACCGATCAGGAGGAGCCCTGATCGGTCACAGTGACCGATCAGGGTGGGTCCTGATCGGTCGGTGGACCGATCAGGCTTGGTATTTAGGAGTTTCGCACAATTTTACTCAGGTTTCAGAAACCAGCAAAAGCAGAAACTTTCAGTAACTGTTTCTATCTCCTAATTCACTTAGATTTTCTCCCTAAATGAGCTTTGTTCATCATAATTCACTTAATCAAACAATTATCAAAATGTGATACTTAAAATCAGATTTTCAAAATATGATCAGCATGTATCAATATATATATGATCAGATTTCATAATACAAATAACACTGTGATCAAACTTTCAAAAACATGCTTGTATCAAATTAGTACCAAAACATGTGTTCATCTTATTCTTAACCAAAATTGGCATGCATTCATGATGTATAACATATACAAGAAAACATAAATTGCAACAAGAAACCTAACTATCCAAGACAACCCATGGCGAGAGTAAGTTATGTGTCAACCTAAGCCATTCATATGAATTTGATGAAATGGTAAGCTCATTCCTAACTAGGAATGGCTATATGTTTTGGAGGACCAAATATCAACCACTCATGTTGATACATGCTCCCCCTCAACCCATGCTTATACAATTCTAAAGATGGAGGTTTTAGGTACCCAAATTTTGGGACCTAAAGCATCTACAACAACTGACTTTGGCACCCAAGCCTTAGTCATTTTCTTTTGAACTTTTTGACCCTTAGAAGTATGATTTGGTCTAACACGAGTCCTAGACATTAGTGACATGAAACTTGATTCTTTAGGTTGGTAACCCAACCCAACCTTGTTATAAACTGCTTTTTGGGAATTTAGAATCATATCTAAGGTTTTAGAGCTAGTTGAAAATTTCTGAAGAATATTCTTGAGGTTTTCAATTTCGCTCCTAAGAGTCTTGTTCTCATCCTTGAGGAACTCATCATGAAAGTCATTACTTACCTCATCCTTAGAGGTTCTCAACTGTTCTACCTCCATTTTAATGAT